>CATIWK010302742.1:0-11882 GCA_949634005.1 Mallotus japonicus | reverse complement strand
CTTCTTCAAAGCTTTTGAAGACCATTCATTTGCCAATTCTTGTAACTTATGGACCATTCATTTGCCAATTCTTCTAACTTACGTAAATGAATTAAACACTACAATAAGTTAAGTTAGGAAGCCAAGATCAAAATGCAAGAATAATGAATATCACCTAGCAATCATACAAAGTGCCACATGGCACTATATGGCTCTAATAGTATGACTTGGCACAATTCTTGCACTTAGTTTTTATATATTTATATAGATTGTAAGCACGGCTATCTGTTAACATTTTATTTTATTTTTGCACTGGTTACTTCTGACATCTGAGTGGATTGGCCACGCGCTCACCATCTGATTCCTCAGTGTTGTCCTTTCTTCATCATGCAAAGCTAGAAACAAGTGATTAGCATTAAAAAGTAGGAATTTGTTAAAAAATAATACTTTTTTCTTTCTTTATAAAAATACTGTGTTCAATTTTTTTTTTCAAAAACACGGTTTTTCTTCTGTCTCCTTTTTTCTTTTTATTCTTTATCTATAAATTCTTTATTTTTTTAAAAAAACATGATGTTTTATTCTTCTTTTTCTTCTTCTCCTTTGTTTTTGCTCATACAGTTTTCAGTTTTTTCAAAAAGAAACTTTTGATTTTGTTCCTTTTCTCCTTAGCAAATCTCTCGATCATCATTCTCTTCTTATTCAGTTTTTTTTTTCTTTTGGTTTTTCTTTTGTTTGGAGCCTTTTTTGTATTGAGAGAAGAGAAATAGAGGAAGATATTATATTTTAATTTATTAATTATTAATTAATTTATTTTTGGATATGAAAAGAGTTATGCAAAAAAGCAAGTAAAGGTACAAAAAGAAAATGGTAAAGTACTCGATGAGAATAGAGTCGCTGTCCAAGCATTATTATCCGTCAATGTTTGGTGTTTTTTTCCTTTTAAATGCGGTCTACACATGTTTTTGATATTTTTTCTCCTAAAAAAAGAATCCAAACTTATGATATTGAATTATCATGGTACCATAGAATTAACATTTTTTTTTTCTGATAACCCATAATGTCAACAGATATCACCACCACCCTAACTCCATCCTCTTCCATCGTTCCAGTCACCACTCCCGCTTCCACCAACCAAATTACAAAAAAAAAAAAAATTAGGAAGCATGACAGGTAAAGCAACTCGTGAATGAACCCAGAAGAATGAAGAACAGTAAGAGGTAGAAGGAAGAAGATTTATATTTAAAAAGAATGAAGAACAACATTAAGAGGAAGATGTAAAGTTAAGAAAAAAACTATTAGATATATATATAAAAAAAAACATATCTGCATATTATTTCTGTTCACGCTCTATAAAGACATTGAACACACGCACTTTGCCAGCTAAGCAGACAGGTATTTATATATCACGTTATTGCCAAGTTCAGGTGGCAATCTGGCAAAAGTGAAAGTACAAGGAGCAAAATGACCAATCGTGGCAAGTTCAGGTAGCCGCATATGTATTATGCCTACTAAGTTTTTATGTTATCTGCAAGGATACAAGGTTACTTTGGAGTTTCTCTAGGATCCACTTCTTGTTGATTCTAATTCTGATGACCCTATGAGTCTACACAAAAGGAGAAAGATGGAAGAAGGAGCTAAAATGGGCGGGTGACGTGGTTAGTGTTCGTGCAACATAACCTTAGTTATTTAACCATGTTTATAAACTACTCCCTCCGTTCCATTCCAATTATTATTTAAAAAAAAATGGAATTTATTCCACTCCAAATGACGTTTTTAAATTACTAATAAAAAATAAAACTCTTATTTCTAACTTTACCCATATTTTGATTTTAGAGCAAGTCTTTTAGTAATTGATAAATGAGTTTGATTGAAGTAATTATAATTCATACTAGCTTTTAATCTTTCTAAAAGAGGGCAATATAGTCATTTGTACCTATAATTATACCTTAAATAATATTCTTAATCTTTGTGACATTATCTTCAACGACAATTGAAATGGAATTTTCTATTTATTTTCAATGAAACTCTACAATTCCTTATCAGTTCTCCAATTTTGTTTAAATTTCTTGTGCAATTAATCATGTTCTTTTACTTTCAAATATTAAAAGCATATTCGAATTGAACTTAGTTCTCTCATTTGCAGCTAGTTCAGGAATCCATTATCTTAGATCCCTTTACCTACATCTAATCGTTTGTTAGAAGTCAGAGATCTAAATTGGTTCACACACCTGACATGCTCAAAGAATCACTGTAAACGGGCCAGCGACGAAACACTATGCAAGGCAGTCAAAACAACAATTTTATTCAACCCAGTCGATATCCAAATCTTTCAATTCCGTGAGCCATTTTTGTGTATCCTGTGATACATAACTTTTTTGTGATACATATGTTTTTGATATACTATCTTCCCCTTCTACATTAGTATACGTCATATATTCAATTTTCTTATCCTTGATAACATTCGCCTGCCTATTAGGGTGCCTCACCTTCAGTGCCAGCAGACGAGAGACTTCATGGAGTCCCCCCCATTTCTCTAAAGCTCGTGCAATATCATAGCGCCCTGTAATAATTGTAATAGAATTATTTTGAAAGAAGAAGAAGAAGGCAAAAAAAAGTTGTCCAAATAGCTTCCAAATTACCAGCTCGCTCAAAAGATTTTCTGCTTGGCATAAATGAGGGGTCCATTCCCCAGCTCTGCTGAAAGCGACTAATCTGCATTATAAAAAAGAATGGTTGAAAATATTGTAATAGACTTCATCAATAATCATCATTACAGAATTGAGGTAAAGTAACTCCAACAAATGAGCTCATATTGATAACAGATTGAGCTCTCTTTGGAATAAATGTATCAACTTTGACTGCTGCATTTGCTAAAAGATTCAGATAAAGTGTTCATGCAGGAAAAAAACCCAAAATTCAAAACTTTCTTGATTTTACAAGAAAATGGCGTTCCCCATGGTTATTTGACTAAAACTATTTCTGAATACAAGGAAATAATCCCAGCAGAAAATTACCTCTCATTAGTTGCGAAGACATGCAAAATATAACTCCAAACATGCAGACACAGACAATCATAAAGGTTGGTGGACTCCAAATCTCATGTGTTTTATTTGTTATTTTATTCCACATATAAATCACTGTAAATTATTATAACTAAAGAAGAATAATTTTAAAAAAATTATCAACTCTTCTCCCTCTTAAGTTTATTCATTATATTTTTCTAAGAGGCATCACTGATCATTAATTCCAGAAAATTATTTCCCACTTTCCTCAGTTTTTTTAGAACATCAACACAGACCTTTATTATCCATCTAATTGTAACATTCGAATGTTAGAAAGTAAAAATGCTACCTCTTCCTGCAAATTCTCCAGATGGTCCCAGTAGCCCTTCGGTTTCCGGCGCTTGTATGCAAGAGAGAGATTCATCAATGATGCAATCCTTCTAAATCCACCCATGCGTGTTATGGCCTTCTCAATATCTACCCTACCATGCAGACGAAGCTGCTTTCTCATTGGCATAAATCCTTCCTGCCCATGCTCTGATACAAATTTTAGAAGCTCAGATTTGAGAACTTCAATGTTCCTTTGCAAGCCTGGGACCCTGGGTCTTTGTTTCACTGAGTTTGACTTATTCAAATCAGTAACATTCCCAGTCACATTACTGCGCTTAGTATCAACGTCAATTTCAGATGACTGCAATTCCTTGGAGTATTTTCCTAATGTTGCATACATTTCCAATGAGTTTGTGGCTTCCCTTTTCTCTATGTAATCTCGAATTGCACACATATTTGATGGGAGATCTTCATATATAACCTACAAAGTCAGAATTTTCATCTGTCAATGTAGGATCCAAAAGAAAGGTTCTAGGAACTGCATACATAATAAGATCTTTAGAAAGAGAGGATTAAGACATAATATGATGTTGAAGTATCAGGAATTGAATTCCTAACTAAAACTAATGACTTGAACATCCATGCTTAACTTTATATTAATGGCTGCCATTTATAAATCACACGTTTGAGCAATATTTCCATGGAAAAGTCTCTGAAACAAAAATCGGGCAACACATTTTTTTTTTTTATGATACTGAAACCTGCCTTAGAAAAAAACCATGAAAGCTTCCTTACGAGCTGAACAACAGCTTCACTCCATAGGAACTTTAAATTTATAGATGCATACCATTCTATCCAAACTGTGCCCTCTAGATCTACATAATTGGTGTGACAAAATTCATTACTATTGATCCAAATTACCTCCTCCATGATAGCTTCTGAAAGAAAAGAATCTTTGTGCATTTTTGAATCAACAGTGTATTTCAGAAGTGTGTGATGACTTCCTAATTGCTCCAAAAGCCATTTTCCCTGGAATGAGTCAAAGTCCCCTTCTGCCTGCTCAAAACTGATCTCCTGTTCAAGATGTTCACACAAATCTAGAACAACACGTGCATGAAGTGCCATGTATAATAGACCCTTGCATCCTTCCTGCAAAAAGGGAATTGCTTGAAGCGATAAAAGCTTTTTCCTTATCACATGCTAACAGAAAAATGAGTTGGGTATGCTAGCAATAAAAGTTAAATAGTCCTGTTACACATAAAATAGTTGAGTTATTTTATACAACAGAAATGAAAAGAAGGAACCATATTCATCTGATCAAGTACTTTGAATGTGACAAAACTATATGGATAAATCAGATTAACAAATACGTATTATACTCATACCTGAAGTATTCGTACTCTGTTGTTTTCTCTTGATAAAACCTTACTGATGGCCAAGTTTGGAACTATGCTGCAAATAAGTAACATCAGGAAACAAATTTAGGAATACAATCAATTAAATTTCAAAATTTAGAAAGGCCAAGTATTATATGTATTCAGGATCTTAATGTCTTAATCTTTAATTTTTATATTGGCAGCTCGCTTTATAAAATGGACAATATCTCTTTTACTCTTTCGTCTGGTATTGAGGGCTAGGAAGCAAGGCATAGGGAGAAAGGGAGTCAAGTAAGATGATTCATGCTAGAAGTAGGAGACAAAGTATCTATATCAAATGTCATAATTTGCATAGTTTTATTGTTGTTGATAAAATAATTAAAAAAAAAAAAAACATTATCTACACAGCAATTACAAATCAAAATAAGTACATGTACCATATTGATAGCTACAATTAAGGCGACAATAGATTTTCCAGATAAGACTTGAAGTGTAACAATCTGAACAAGTTCAATCTCAAAAGATGTTTTGGAACATTGTGTGTGTGTGTGTGTGCATATATATATATATATATATATATATATATACAAAATTTACTCCCAAATGTTTAGTGCAAGATTTAAATAGGCCCTTCATATATTTTTTGTCTGAAAAAAAATGGTACTGAATCGGGTTCATCTAGCCCCTTCTAAAAAACCTTCCGTCCAAAAAATTGTAAAAAGGTCCCTAACATTATTTTTCAAACAAAATATTTTGAATTTTAAATTTTAGTAGACAAAATTATCCTTAATTTTTTAATTAATAATATAATTTTTATGAAAAATTATTTTTTTAATTATTAATTTTTCTAAATTAAATGTTATGTGTAAGTTAAAATAATTATATTAAAAAATAAAAGTTTAAATTAAAGTGAATTAATTTTTATTTTTATTTTCTATATTTTTATTTTTGAATACTGCATTTTAAACTAGTTAAATAAAAAAAATAAAATTTAAAAATAGTATATTATAACTGAATTAATACTCGTAAATTTTAACATTAAGCATTTTATTAAAAATATGATGTTAGTCTGAGGCAAAGAGGAGTAAATAGAAGCCTTTATTCTTCAAATGTTTAGTTTTTTTTATGTATTTACAGAAAAGCAAAAAAAAAAAAAATCTACTATAGTCAAAATAATACTTAAAATTGCAACGTTGAATATTTCATTAAAAATATAGTATTAGAAAATAGGAACAAAAAGGAGGAGTAAAAAGGAGTTTTTGCTCTCCATACATTTAAACTTTTTATATATTTGAAGAAAAATAAAATATAAAAAATTTGTTTACCAAATTAATGCTTATAATTCCAGCAACTATTTTTTTTATTAAAAATATAATATTAGCCTATAGGGGTAGAAAGGATGAGTGAAAAGGAATCTTTGCTCTCCAAATATTTAATTTTTTATTTAACTAATCTAAAATGGAGCATTTAAATACACACACACACACACACTTTTTAGTTTAAATTTATATTTTTAATTTAATTATTTTAGCTTACACATATAATTTAATCTAGAAAATTTGATAAATAAATTAAATAAATTTTCTTAAAAATTATACTATTAATGAATATCTAAGGACACTTTTGTTATGGAGATTTAAAATTTGAAATATTTTGATAGAGAAGTAATTTTAGGGACCTTTTTATTATTTGTTTAGATGTCAAACCTTTTGAAAGGGATAAAATGACCCAATTAAGTGATGTTAAGTTTATTTTTAAGTTGGAAAATAGATGAAGAGTCTAACTAAGCCTCAAACTAAACATTAGGGGAAAAATTGGATATATATATATATATATAGGGCACTTGCTACATTATACACATATGACAAAAGTAGTGAAGTTATAAGAAAAGAATTCATTTCATTGACAAGACAACTAGTTATTTGTCATCATAACAAAAAACGAAGATTATAGTTTTGTTTGTTCATAGAAAACAACTTGTCACAAACAAATAATTCTTAAGGATGTCCTCTATTTAATATTATTAATTGAAAAATATGAAAGTTAATTAGCTAGTATTCATTCTCTTGCATTTGAAATATATTACAAAACATTAGTTTTCCTAATACGAAATCCAAAAAATTTTTGAACTAGAAGGTTATGCATTTCAAAATTTCATTTAATTCTTCTTCAAATAAAAGAAAAAAAATTCTCTCATAAAAATGATAACTAGCCACAGAATTATGTGTTAGTGGGGGTAATTCATGTGCATGCTATATGGATATACATAAGCATTAGATTGAACTTAGAACACATATGAAGGTTATATTTTATATGTAATTATTTTTACATATAAAGGCTCAAAAGCTTATATCTAAACCTTTCAATAACTTATGCGTAGTCCATAATGTATTCAATTTAAACAATCCAACTCAATTTTATTTCAATTCAAGAAACACTGATTGGTTTTAATTTAGCATATAATCAATAAATGATTTGCATATTTCAGCATAATTAGATGAAGATAAAGTCAACTATCAAGTAAGAAAAGGTTTTTAATGTGATGGCAAATTTGAAGCTTAGAATTAATATGGGAGCGAATATTGATAACCGGTAATGTATCAAGAGTTAAAAGAGGAAGAGAGAAAAATAATTTGGAGTTGTTACCCTAATACTTGGGTAGGCAGTATATATATATATATACATATTAATAGGATTTTCATTTTATAACAAGAGAAACACTAAAATATCTTTATCACTAAAACACTACGAAATACTTTTATTACTTCTAAAACCCTTAAACTGGCGCACAAATGTTAATCATGCGCAACTTATTACAAAGATAGCGGATCCTATTTCTGACAAGTGCTTTGGTTAGCAAATTTAGAAGTTGATCTCCAGTTCTCACATGCTTCAAAATTATCATACCTTGTTGGACTTTCTCACATATAAAGTGGCAATAAACCTCGATGTGTTTTGTCCTCTCATAGAACATTAAATTAGAAGCAATATCCAAGGTAACTTCGTTGTCGTACCACAATTGTATTGGTTAAGAGGTCACTAATCCAATCTTGTCTAGTCGCTGATGCATCCATAAGAGTTCACAAGTAACAAAAGCCATGATCATATATTCAGACTCGGCAGTTGATCTAGCAACATTTTGTTTCTTATTCTTCCAAGATACCAAATTATACCCAACAAAAACAGAAAATCTTAAAGTTGATTGTCTATCCATAGGTGAACCAGCCCAAAATTTTTTTATTCAACCATTAAAATTAAATTTTGGGTCAATTATCAATTTGCTATTTAAATTACCGTATAAAATTGATGATTTTTTTAAAAAAACATATATCACCTGACTATAAAGTCTTTAAAACTTTTATGTTTATACAAATATTTTAAAAATTCAAAAAAATTAAAAATTTTAAAATATTATTGTGTAGGTTCAAAAATTTTAAAAACTTCATAACTGTGTTATATATATATTAAAAAGTTTATCAATTTTATTTATTAGTGTAAATAATTTTTTGTTAGTTAACCGTTAAAATTACATTTTTCTTTAATTTATAGGATTAATTGTAAATTTTTTTTAAGTGAAGGTCCAATATGGTCTAATTTTAAAAGAAAAAATTCCAATTGGGATAAAAAAAATAAAAAGGTTCAAAGTGAAATTAGGACAAAACATGGGGGGTCCAATTTATATCTTTGGCCTACATACTAATAAAGGGTTTTGGTTTTATAACAAAAGAAAATACTAAATTACCCCCATTACTAAAATAATAGGAAAAACTTAAACTAGCAATAGCTAATTTTTTTTTAAAAAAAAATCATCTTTATTGCACACCATTGAGGAATATATTCAAGGACAATGGGGTGGGACAAGTGCCCCATTCCCCCCATATTGGATCTGTCCTAGAATAAAGCATATAGAAAATCCACATGGACATAGAAAAAAAAATAATAATTTAAATAAATGGTATGATTCCTTGTTGTATTAAAGATGCCAGCACCTAAAATAATGAACATTTTAAAGCCATAATAGACCAAGTAACGCTTTTGCCAATTTGAATAAATCATAGGCAAAACAGAAAAATTGTCCAATCACATGATAAAATAACCTTATTCAGAATCTAACAGGCTCCATCCTTGTTTAGAGAATCATAGGTCAATGCAAGAGTTCATGCGAACAAAGAGTATAATACTTACTCAGGAAGACTCTCATAAGCAGTCAAAACCTTCCAGACTTCATTAACAGAAGCTTTTACAGTTATGCTAGCAACAACACAACGATGAACCCCTCCATTTTCCTACAGTCCAAAACCACATTTGATCAGAAAATGCTATGAAAATAGAAGCACGTTGTAATAGGAAAGCCAGCTGAGAGTAATTTTAAGTCAGATAGTTACCAATAGGCCATCAAACCTGCGCAGATGAACTTCATCCACCATGCAAGGTTTATCAAGTCTGCAAACTTTTCCCAGCACACCCCAATTTGTATTCAAGTCACTTGAAGATGGTGGCATGGGACCAAAACTTGAGCTGGGATAGCGCACTTTTAAATCTTCACCCAACAGTTTTCTCTTCTCGCAAGAATCAGCTATACCCATGCCAGGAAGAGTAGACATAGCCATAGATTTTACACTTTCTGCAACTGATGTCTTTTGAATTCCCTCAAAATTTCTCTCAGCTCGACAAGCCAAGGCCTGAAGATTCAGAGGAAGATCTGATCTGATAATCCTCTCTAAGAAAATAGCTGGAAAATTGAACCTTGGAATTACATTGACTTCATATGATAACGTTGCCGTTCCAGGCCTAGAAAAAATGAGATCAATTGAAGAAAAAACACAAGATTATTTTACGAGTAGGGAAAAAATTAATAAAGTAAAATATTATTCCTAGGCTGAAGACCATATAGGTAGCTGTGTGTGCGGGAGTAGTTTTTTCTTTTTTTCCTGCCATTTGGAGGTATTCTAGTTGCTAGATTAGTTGGGGGATGGATGGAAGTGAGAAGTGGCATCGAACCCACACACTCCTAAATGCCTCAACGAGGCAACACCACCATGTAAATAGGTTGCGGTGTGTGTGCTGAAGATGAATAGCGTATACTTAAGAGGAATTTTGTTTGCCTCATAAAAGACAAAAGGAACACAATATTGATTTGAAATTCCAAAAATATGCCAACCACTTCAAAAGAATTGCTAACAGATAATGATAAACTTCTGAAAATTAGTTGGTTAATTCATATGGCATGTATTTCTATGTATAGTTGTGTACATACAATGAAAATGTTTCTTCTTTGACTAAAATTCCACTCATCATATTTAAGAAATAAATTAAGATCTGATTTGATTCTGAGGATTAATGTGAAGAACTTCTTAGGAAACAATCCTACCAGTAGCAAACAAAATCAAATGACTAGTGTAGACAAGCAATTTTCTTTGGGAAGATATAAGAGCATAAATAAGCCCAATGCCTACATATTAGACTACATATATGTGAGTTGAGTGTAGGCATGCCTAGTATTAGCACAACAGAGAGCACAGTATCAAATATTAAGATAGTAGGAAAATGTTCAATGTCAAAACATGCAGGCTCTGCACAAAATTCATAGATGTACCTTGTCCCTGATTTTAAGGACCATTTTCCCTCAAACTTCTTGAAGTCCCCATCAACCATTAAAAAGTGTAATTCGAGATTATTATCCTAAATCAAAAGGAACTGTTTAGGAAACACAACTAAAATGAAGAAAGCAAAAGAGGATTATTTTTTCTATATAGACATGGATGCAACCTAAAGGTACCTATAAACCAAAGAATAAACGAGGTGATGATTATTGACAAGAAACGTTATATTGTAATTTCAACCTACGAGTTGGAAGAAAGAACAAGGGAAGAGAAAGAGATGAGGAAAATTACAGAAATGGGAAATTCTTGAAGATCCAACACAACACGAGCTTCAATATGCCAATAGAGTGACCTTTGCAAGCCTCTCTGCTCCAACCATATCCGCCCAGGATGAGGGCAAGGAATCCTCCCACTGAAAATTAACAATCTTAATTACACAAAAAAAATAATGTAATTTTATGTGAAATTGATTAGATAAGGCACAAAACAACCTGCAAATAAGATTGGGAATAAAATCGGCGAGGCGTTCATAGTCAGTAAGAGCATTCCAGACGGATTGAACATCGGCACAAACAGTTATATGGGCCTTTATTCTTCGTTCTCGCCACGATATCACTTCCACTTCACAATTTACCTTCCTTTCCCCTTCTTCCTCTTCTGTTTTGAACTGCTTCTTCTTCTTCCTACTATCATCATCATCATGAATTGTGCTTGTCAAGTGACCTGTGGGGTTCCCTTCACTGGACGAACAGCAGCATTTTTGGAACTGATAATGAGGAGTTACCCTCAAATCAAAGCTTCTTGATTTTATTCCTTCTACAGAATTTCTTTTCGTCGGAAAAACTAGACTTTCTAATGAGAATCTTGAAGCTTGGCAAGCGATCATTGTCTCCGTGGAGCCACACCGCCCACACCCGCGCCTTTTGAACCGCCATTCTTCAGCTTTAATTGTGTCCACATACTGTTTTATGGTTTTTTGTGCAGCATGTCATTGGTCATTCAACAGCATCCACTTCTTTTTAAGAAGAACAAATTGCCCCTGGCTATATATATATATATATATATATATATTATGAATGTTAATGAACAATATATTGCATGTGAATGAATAATATATTGCATGTGAATGAACAATATATTGCTTGTGAGAGAATAGTTCTCAAATAGTGGAAAGAAAATCTCTATATAAAGAGCTTGAAATTCATTAATGTAAATGGTAGAAGAAAGAAATATATAGCTCTCTAAATTCTCTCCAAACTCTTTCTAAATTCTCTCCAAACTCTTTCTAAATTCTCTTAAAATCATTCTACTATAAAAATATTTTTCTTCTAATTAAATACTACTAAAAAAAGTAAAGGTAATTTGGTATTTCAAGTTTAGCTCTATAATAAACTAAGCAATTCAATCTTAATTCTATAACAGGAACCATTTTTTTTCTTAATTTTTGTATCTTTTTTTTTTTTCTGTTACGGGTGCTTTCATAGCTTTTTTCTTTTCTATAGCATCTAGTTTTTCATTCACCAACATGCCTACTTCAATGGCCAAGTCTTTTTTTTTTTCTGGTGAATCAAAAAATATTCCTTTAGTATAAA
>CATIWK010302654.1:0-10417 GCA_949634005.1 Mallotus japonicus | reverse complement strand
TTCACATTATCATGATTTTGTGTAATTTTGACTATACATAAAGCTTTTATAAATTCATTGTTATCTATGTAATTCAAACACACATTCATCTACGTTTATTTGGCTAAACAGTTAAATTTCTCATAAACATTATATAGGTTTTAGATTTGAAATTTGTCATTTCTTTTCAATTGTAACTGACAAAAAAATACACTCTATAATTAATATAGAATCTTAAAGCCTGTGAGAAAATAGTCAAACTCAAATTGTAATTCTTTTCTAAAAGTATTTTGAGTTGTAAGATTCAATTTTTACTGTTATGAATTTAAAAAAGAATAATTACCCTATTAAACAATTCATGACCTCTATATTAATATAAAAATATATAGAATCCTGAAAAATCATTTCATTGTTCATTTTTTCGATTCCAATAAATAAATATACCGCATACATTGCAAATATATTAACCAAAAGTCCTTCAACTTATTGGCCATTAAATTGACACAACAAACGAAGTTTCCTTTTTTGAAAACTTTGAATCATTGATGTTGTTGGCCATTAACCAAGTCCTTGAACCTAATTAGAATAGTGCTAGTCACAGTCTATTACACGATATGGAGAATTTTTCAAAAGACCATCATCAATATTTGTTAGAAGAACTACAAATTTTTACATTAAAAAAAAAAAGTCTTAACATAGTATGGACCTAACCTAGCCAGTAAAAAATGTCGATTCACAACAAGACTTTTTTGCTTATTTCATGAAATATTTTGGTGTTGAAGTCCTACCTAACATAGAGTTTGACGCGTTTTATCCACAAAAATTCTACTTATTCATATTACTTCTACTTCACATATATTATACAAAAAAAATTAATTAAAATTTTTTCTGTCCTAAAAAAATCACTTTCTTTTTTTTAAGTAGGGAGGTCATATGATCTAAATATTAATGGACTGTATAATATGAGGTAGTACTTCCCTTTTTAAATTGATAATTGTAAAATTCAAACTCTACACCTCAGAATGTTCTTAAAAAGAAGTTACTACTTAACTATTCTCTCATTCACAATCTCTCATCTTTTTTCATTCACAATAAGAATGCATCAATAAAATTGTCTTTCTATATAGATTGTCATAGCATGAGCTCACATGACAAAGAAAATAGTACAGATCCACGCAAAGTAATTTTTTTTTTTTATTATTGAAGGAAATATTAAGTACAAAATAGAAAATTTTTTATTATACATGCACAAATATGGAGATTTTTTTTTTTAGGTTATGCAATATGTTATATTTTGTGAATTTAATAAAAATTTTGATGCAATTGAATAATTAATTATGATCACCTAAAATTACAATTTACTTACAATGCTTTGGGAATTAATTGACTATGGCTTATAACAAATTTTGTGACAGACTAAGAAATAATCAACACTTTATAGATTCTACCAATTGTATTCACTAAAGACTATACCAATTGAATTTACCAAAGACTAACTACTACTTGGTCTTTTCCTTCTGAAAAAAAAAAAAAAAAGCATGTCATTACCTTTGTATTTAGTAGACTTCTTTCTTTTTAGTGAATGGTTCAACTTATTTATTAACTTAGTATCATACTTAAATTCACTTTCATTTGTCATTTTCATTTCATTTTCTTGTTATTTTATATTTTCCATGTTCTAGTCATTAGATGGTCCAACCAATTATGAAGAAAATATTTGTATTATATACTTAATTCATATTCTTTGTAAATGAAAGAAAATAATATTATAGATCTCTTGGTTGGTCCTACTTATTTTTCTTGGTGGTATATTAATTTGACTCTTTAAACAAAAATAAAATATTTAAGAACTAACTCTTAGAAGGGTTTTTTTTTTATGGATTTATCTAGTTTAACTTTTATGGAATAGTTAGCCCATATAATTATAAATAGGGTGCATTCTATGGTTACTTGGGTTTTTATAAAGTAAAATATACTTTGTCAATAATCACCATTAGATGATAAATTACACTTTCATCCTATGGTGATAAAGACAAAGTAAAATAAAAGTAACCAAAAAGTCAAGTAACCATAGAATTTCCCTATAAATAGTGACAGTATTAAACACAAAAAAATATTATTATTAAAAATAAAATTAATTTAGTTGATACGTAATTTGTTATTTGTGTTATTAGCGAAATTACTTTTAAAAAGTTCTTTTTTTTTTAATAAGATATGCAAAAACTAACTTGTAATAAAATATAAATTTTATAATTTGTTTAATTCCAATAGCAAAAATTATCTTAATCCAAAATAAAAGAAGTTGTCTCTCATGTGCTGTATCTAATATTATTAAAATTATAGACAACGGACTCCAAATTTGAAATGGGCTGGCCTGTGAATGACTATGTCTAATCAATTAGAGATAGATCGGATACTGGACATGGCCCAAATTGAGTAAATGTTGCTTAGGATCTAAAAGACAAATTCATGGGATTTTTTTCACAAATAACTAAAAAACAGAAAAAAATACAGTTTAATTTTTTTTAAAAAAAATACGGTATTTGATAATAATTATTTCAAAAATACAGTAGTTGATTAAACAACCAAAACAACTAAATAAAATAATCACGAAAACAATCGAAACAACTACATAAAATTGATCACAAAAACAACAGAAACAATAAAAATAATCGAAACAACCAAAAATAACATAAAAATCACAACACACACTCACCAAATCAAAGAGAACTCATAAATTAACAAAAATCTATTCATACTCATAGCACCAAAACAGAAAATCCAAAAATAAAATGAGAAAAAAATAAGAGAAAACACAAATCCAAATTCAAGAATCACTCATCAAATTAAAAAGAACACATGAATTGACAACAATCTATCAATACATAACATTAGAAATACAAATTCAAAAATAAAATCAGAATAAGAAGAAAAAAAAACATCAATAAAAAACATCAATGAGAATGGAGTAAGTCTATCTTCCTTCTCTTGCGATGAGAATGGAGTATGACTTAACACAAATTTAAAAGAAAAATCAAAAAAAGAAGAATAATAAGAAGAATAAGAAGAAACGTAAAATTGAAAAAAATATATATATTATTGAAACACAAAAAGGCACAACTGAATAAAAAAAATCAACCGTATATTTAAGAATAATTAGGTGAAAGTTAATGTTGGGTGTATTTTTTCATAAATTCATTCCAATTTACAATTTCAAATCTCCAATGTTAGCTAGAAGATTAATCAAAATTTAAGTAATTTAATGGTATAACTCCCTTCAAATATTATAAATTAAGAATTTGATGCCTATTTTCTCTCTCTAATTAATGAAAACTTAAGTGTTGGAAAACTATGATAAAAATGATTGGCATTGAAATGGAAAGAGTTAGTAATTTGAGTATGAATCGGATTTGATCATGCATTTATATTCTAATAATTTTTTTTATTTAATAATTGTCTAAAATTATATTAACGAATATTTGAAATTAGTTTATAATTAATTTCAAATATTAACTAGTAAAAATTTGTAATAATTTTTAACTATATATTATTTGAATGTTTTATTTTTATAAATTAATATTTTGTTTGAAATTTTAAAATGAAATATTTGCATTCCAAGCGTAAGATTGACGAATACAACATTATTGAGGTTTGAACTCCTAGTTCTTCACGCTATAGAATTAAACGTTGAATAGACAAGAACAATTACTAAATTATTAGTAAAAGTGCACATGACTAGTTCCTCAAGTCAAGTCATGACTAGTTCCTCAAGTCAAGTTTAGTTCTAGACAAAGTAATAACCCAAAAAGTAAGCCTAAGAATGAAATATGCCGGTCAATTGCCTCTTACATTTGAGAAATTTTAACAATCATGAGCCACCAATTCATTACATATAATTAAAAAATTAAATCAATCGCACTAAATTAATTTAAAAATAATAAATAGATAATTAATTAATTATAAGTTGTGGTCTCCCTTAAAGTATAGCATGACGAATTCATACATATTCTTCTAAATTTTTAGATTTTATCATTTTAATTAATTGTATAATTATGATTTTTGCAGAAAAAGATAACGAATTGGTAGTTCATGACCACTATATAACTTCTCCTTACATTCTCTTATAGTTTTACCCTTTATTTGGTTTAAATTCACTAAAAAATTCATTTCATTTCCAAATGAATTTCAAATTCATTTAAACCAAACATACTTCATTAAGGGTTTGTTTGGTATAAATAAATTTCATAAAATTTTATAGAGTTCATTTGCAAATCCACATTATGTATATTTGGTTTAAATAAATTTTTTGTAGAATTCATTTTCAAATTCAATTTTTTAAACTTGTGGAATTGACTATAACTAAAATAAATTCTAATAAAATAGTTAGAATCTATTAATATTTATACAGTTGGAACTCAAATTATACTGTAGATGTAGACACCCTCGGGTTGAGGCCCGCAACGAAAGCCCGATGATGAGAAAGTACAGACTTTCAATGTAAGGAAACCTGAAATCTTCTCTAGAATGGACTTGAGAGCCTAACTACCAAACCCAAGCCCAAAACCCTTGCACAAAGCCCAAGAGCCCATTTCTATTGGCCCATATCAAAAGTCACCTAAATGGCTAAGGAGGCAATTGTCTCTTTGAAGAGACGATCACCTCCTAGCCAAGAGCCGATCGCCTCCTCGAGGAGGCGATCGTCTCTTCACCACCCACTTGCATGGGCAATAAATGCAGAAATGACAGCATCAAGTGGATATGGCCCACCACCTTACCCTCTCTGAATTGGCATGTAAATGTTGATTTTTAAGAGAAAAAGGAATGGTTAAGAGGTTCCATGGGGAGAAGCCAAAGAGGGAAGTTTTGTCCAAGTGGGGAAATGGGAAAGGGTGAGGGAGTGGTTTATAGGCTAAGCATGGGAAAGAGTGAAGGAGAAGAAGCTTATAAGCTAAGGAAAGGGGTAGAGAAGAGGATGGTTGGTTTGGAGAGGAAAAGAGAGAGGACGTTGGAAAAGGAAAAGAAAACAGAGAGAAAAAAAAGAGAAAAAAGAAGAGAAGAAAAAAGGGAAAGAAAAGAGAGAGTTTTAGGCTTGAAAGCTGCATTGTTCTTGAAGAAAAAGAAGGTTCACCTTGCATTCAGAGAGTTCAAATCAACAAATCCATCTCTGAGGGCAGAAGTTAGGAGCTCAAATCGTTTTTAATCGGTAAAATATAAAAGTGGAAATGATTGCAACTCAACAGTAATAAGGAAAAAATTAAATAATCAAAGATAATAAATTAAAAAACATAAACGGAGGCCGATCGCAAGGTCGGGTGGATATTCAAACGTCCATACCCAGTTTCCGAACCCGTTTCTCTGATGACGGTTTATGGGCACTTCCATAGGAATCCAGTTGCCGTATAAGTATGTCCCGAATTTCATCCGGGTGGCGACTCCATCTCCAAGTAGGCTTCGACCTCTATCGTATTTCTCAAATAGGCCTCGAGCCCGCAACAATGCCGTGGTCGCCAATACTTGGGCACGCGCTAAACCCCGCCGCCTACAGTGGCGACTCCACTAGGGATAGAGAAACTGATTCCAGTGTTTTGTAATTTATCATTTTTTATTATTTCTTTATTTCCTTTGTATTATATTGCGTTCACTACACCTTTGCACACATTGAGCACTTCAGTCCCAAATTAGCCGATAATAGTCAATATTTCACTGCCTACATTTCACTCAAACCTGGTGAGGAATATTGATTATTATCACTCACGACATGTACTATCCGTGTTGTTGGACCCTTGAGTGGGGAGACGTGTATGGATGTATATCGTTGTGGGAGCCAAAGCCTTATTACCCTTGACTCAGCTCATGTAATGACTTAGCAACTTCCACTAAGATTTTTTCCCAAATGCATGTGTTTTATGCCATATAGCAATCCTTACAATAAAGCTCAAGCCCATTTCACAAATGGATCATTCCAAATAGCCAAGTTGGGCCTTTCATGACCACTGTGGCCCGTTTGTGAAGGGATCATGCCAAGTTAGGCCTTTCATGCCCACATGGCCCATAAAGATGGACTTTGGCTTTATTCCAAAGAATTGCTACTTGTTTGCCTCGTCTCGAGAGTTTCGAACATTCATCGGTTCTGTTATCCCCTATTGATGAACAAAACCCGGCCAACAATCCTAGGAAGAGGAACTCACCATTGAACATGCGTGCGGGAGAAATAAGGGTGGAAGTACCATTTGAGAGCTTTGTCTTTTGTTACCTGCTATATGTAAATAGAGTATATGTTTATTTATTCCTTCATTAAGGTGAGTCTGCATTGCATACATGCATACATTGTAATTTCTTTCATAAAAAGCAAAAAAAAAAAAAGGCATTTTTCTTAGCTATAAGCCTCCTTTTGTTTGGAAACAGATTGAAGGGAATTTGGTCCGCTAACATCAAAGATTCACTTGAACAGTTGAGACCACTTGACGAGGGAACAGAATGGCAGGGCCCTCCAATTTTGATTTTGAAACTTTCAAGAAAGAGATCAAAGATGACATGCGACAAATGGTTAGGGACATGTTTGCTGAGATGAACGGAAAGATGCCTTTGAATGAGAAAGACTCTGAAACTAGAACTGTTGTTGGTGAGCCACCAAAAGAAAAATTGAAGGCACCAGCGGGTCCAACTGAGTCAGAATGGATGAGGGACATGTAAAAGCAAGTGGAGCAACTTTAAACTACGATGAAAATGCATGGGCTCAATCCTAATTTTACCAACCTAGATCTGGACTTAAAGGAAAAAGAACAGTTGCCCCCAAAATACTGATTCCTAAATATGAAGAAGTATTCTGGCACTGATGATCCTCACCTGCATCTGAAGCAATATGCAACATACATGAAAGCCACCGGCTTGTCTAGGGTTCAGATCATCAAGCAATTTCTTATGTCACTAGAAGGTACACCGATCCGGTGGTATTATGCTCTAGATCCACATGTCCAATCCGATTGGAATGAGTTATACGCTATGTTCGTGAAGCAGTATGGCCTCAATGTCCAGCTGGAAGTGTCATTGAGAGATCTACAGAACACAACTCAAGGATCAGAGGAACCTTTCACATACTTCCTGACTAGGTGGAGAGGAAAGTTGGCTCAAATGAAACACCGACCTGCGGAATCAGACCAACTGTACTTAGCCATAGAAGCCTGCATTCTACCTTTGGCCAACAAACTAAAGGACATGGGCATAAGGGACTTCAAAGATCTGTACCGATTCGGAGTACAAGTTGAAGCTGACTTGAATGAGGGCATTCATGAATAGTCATTATCAGTCGTGGGTGTAATGATTTTGAACAATATTTTGCTGCTACCTTTTCCTTTTGTGCTAATAGATGTTAGATTGTCTAATTTACATGATTATAAATTCATTATAATTGTGCATGCTATTTTATGCTTGAATGAGAGAGAGATTCAGAAAAAGAAAAAAGAAAAGAAAAATAATCAATCGAGAGGATCAATTCTCAGAATTGACTTTTAATTTTCCTTCGGGCACTTCCAATCTCAGCTTCTCCAAAAATGAATTCACCTTATTCACCAAGAAAAAAAGAGAAAAGAAAAGAACGAACAAAAGATATAGAAACACAAAAGAAAAATAAAGGTGAATGAAATGAAATTAAGAAAAAGAAAAGAGAAGTTTTTGTTTATGTCCCCCAAATTCGAAAAAGTCAATCTTGTGTGACCTTTTGAAAATTTATCTTTCGATACCTCTCTTCGCAAATTAATGCCGATGGTATTAATTTCAAAATCCCAATCCTAAAATTTCCATCCCATGTGAGCTGAAAAAATAGTTAGTCAGAAAACCCGCAAAAGGCTGATCAATAACAGGCATAGTGTAGCATGCCTAATTATAATGAAAGAGTAATCATTTAAAATGGGCATGATTGATATGATGTTAGCATGTGAAGTATCAGACATGGACTTTATAAGTTTTGCAGAAATTAACAGCATGAATGACATCAACATCTGACAATCAGCAACAAGAGCTTTAAGTAATCAACAGCCGAAGTGGCAACATGGTCATCGAGCATGACAAAACAGTGATCCATCATCAGCATGAATTTGCAACCACCCAGCTAGGATCGAAAACTCTCAGAAAGGGAGCGACCTAGGCAAAAGAGGGAATATAAAATGAAATTGGTTGCATTTTCATTCTAAGAAGAGCGGATCAAGAAAAGATTCTATTTTGTGGTGCATAAGTGAGAGGATCTGTTCATTCCTTAACAAGGGGGCAATTTTAAAGATCATGTGATGTGTCGAATCTCAATAGTGATGGATTCTTTCAATGAACTCTTAAATTAGGGCAGATAGGGTCTCTTCTGCACAAAAGGTTAGGCACAACCATCTTACGACAATAGAGCATTTTTAAAAGATAGCCAACCAGGGGGCATTTGTTGTCACCATTTGATAATGAAGAGAGTCTTAATTTCTGTTCCATTTGGATAAATTGGACTCGATTTTTGAATCTGAATTCTTTGATAGAATGAGGGTCAGTTCCCTAAGATTGGTTCTAAAAAGAGAAGAAGGCATTTGGCTAAATCATTTAAGTTTTCTTGCATCTCTTAGCACATGCATACATAAATCTTTTACAAAGAATTATTTTGACATTTCATACATGTGAGCATTAGAATAATGTATGTCTTTCATAAAATAGTGCACGTGAACTTGAGTTATCAAATCAGCTTTTGAAAGCTTTCCAATATCATGATCATGCATACATCAGCTTTGAACCTAGCTCTGGGGCATAGGTTGCAGTCTTATTTTATTGTTGTCGCCTAACTCCTGCGAGGCTATACGACATTTATTGTTTGTCGGCCTGACGCCCCCCTAGGCTAAATGGAATGTGTTATTTATCTGTTTGCTCACTTCGCCTAACGCCTCCGTGGCTATATGGCTTGTTTTGTTATTTGTTGTCGCCTAACGCCTGCGAGGCTATACTTCATTTATTGTTGGTCTGCCTGACACCCCCCGTGGCTAAATGGAATGTGTTATTTGTCTGTTTGTTAGCTTCGCCTAACGCCTCCGTGGCTATATGGCTTGTTTTGTTGTTTGTTATCGCCTAACGCTTGCGAGGCTGTACAACATTTGTTGTTTGTCTGCCTAACGCCTCCCGAGGCTAAATGGAATGTGTTATTTGTCTGTTTGTTCGCTTTGCCTAACGCCTCCATGGCTGTATGGCACTTGTCTTATTTTGTTGTCGTCTAATGCCCACGTGGTTGTATGATACTTGTTGGTTTGTTTTTTCTTTACATTGTTTGTTCTACCTGACGCCTATATAGCTATATGGCTTGTTCCAAGAAGTGTCTAATCGAAGCATCAGCGAAGAAATGTTGGATCGTAGTATCAGTCAAGTAGTAAAACATCTGATCGAAGCATCAGCGAAGGATTGTCTTATCATAGTATCAGCAGGATTATCTGATCGCAACATCAGTTGTGAGTTAACGGATCATAGCATCAGTCAAGTTGGGACGTGTCTGATCGTAGTATCAGTAGGATTATCTGATCGTAGCATCAGAGTTCAGGGACTGCCGCTTAGGCCAGGAAAACCCAAGTATAAAGGCACGAGATTCCCACATCAAAAGTACTGAAGGGACTATCTGTCTGGCTGGGAAAACCTGAAGACGATGCAACAGGCGTAGATTCCCGAATCAGGAAAAAAGAACTGCCTCCAGGGCTAGGAAACCCGGGATAAAGGTGCGAGTGCCTGTATTAAAATTAAAGGGATGCCAGTCAGGGACTGTTTGGGTTTGAATCCCCGAAGTCTGGATCATCGAATGACTATTCGGGCCAGGAAAACCCGAGAAGTTTGGATCATTGAGTGGAGTGTCGGGCCAGAAAAACCCAAAGATAACAGCGAGTTCCCGTATCAATTAAAAGTTTCTCGTAAATGGTGAGTCGGACTTGATAAGTTTCCGATATTCCCCAGTTGTGGAATGTTCGGATCTGAATCCCCGAAGTCCAAATCATTAAATGACTGTTCGGGTTAGAACCCCCGAAGTCGGAACCCCTGGTGTAGCGACTGTTCGAGCAGGGAAAACCCAAAGTCTAGATCATCGAGTGAAGAATTGAGCTAAGAAAACCCGAGGATTGTGGATCATTGAGAAAGGTCTCAGGCCAGGAAAACCCGAGGATTGTGTTCCTCAGAGGAATCTAGATCATCGAATGAGTATCGGGCCAGGAAAACCCAAGAAACACGTTTCTGTTGAGTGAAGTATCGAGCCAGGAAAACCCGAGAAACACATTTCTGTTGAGTGAAGTATCGGGCTAGAAAAACTCGAGAACCACATCTCTGTAAAGAAGAATCAGGCTAGGAAAACCCGAGGATGGTGGACCGTAGAACAAGGTATCGGGCCAGGAAAACCCGAGTATTGTGTTCCCTAAAGGAGTCTGGATTATTGAGTATCATG
>CATIWK010302620.1:0-11262 GCA_949634005.1 Mallotus japonicus | reverse complement strand
GAATGAGAATGAAGAAGCCAACGTACAGGTTCTCAAGGGTGGTGATGCTGGTGAGAAATTTTGGAAATGGACCAGACAGTCGA
This sequence comes from Mallotus japonicus, assembly GCA_949634005.1. Taxonomy (NCBI): domain Eukaryota; kingdom Viridiplantae; phylum Streptophyta; class Magnoliopsida; order Malpighiales; family Euphorbiaceae; genus Mallotus; species Mallotus japonicus. Next base: position 11,179 of record CATIWK010302620.1, on the reverse strand, counting down.
TTCCCCATAAAGAAGCTGCAAGCCAGTCAACAAAAAGATTATAGTTTATTGTTTAATCTTCATCATTTTAATACATGAAACTGATGAGTAACTTTACAGTTCGGTTAAGCGAATAGTAGCCCATTGGGGAGGTACAGAACCAGTGAAGCAGTTGCGACTGAGGTCCCTGCTTGATAATTGAGTGGAAGGTCAATCAAAACATTGGAATGATGTCTATAAAAGAGATTTAATAAATGAATTAAATCAAGAATTCAATCTTCTCTTTAATGAACAGAAAAGTTTCATGTATGCTGACAGTTTTTCAAGATAGCGAAGCTTGGAAAACTCTGGTGGGACAATTCCTGATAGATTATGACCCTTCAATGCACTGCCCACATTCATTAGCAAATTACAACATCAAACCATGAATCCAAAGTGAAATGAAACATATAATATTTCTCTTCTTCAAAATATATGCTACTACAAATAACTGGCTCAATGGTGTTAAGAGTGATCTCTAGAGTCTTAAATATAAGATCACAATCTGTAAACTGAATTTTCCTAGTACAGTGAATCGAACCCTATCCACGAAGTACTTGTATTGTGGCATGTATCATTTTTTACTAAATATTTCTGGGAAGTTTTTGTAGTGTGTTTAGGTTGGTAACACATGTAAAACACACTAAATATACAACACTGATCCACAACCAGTTAGTAAAATACTTTTGGTATTGGCAAAAATTTCCTAATAGCTTTTTACTTGCTATATTAGTTAGCACATAATAATCAATATATCATTCATTACTATTCCACAACTGAAAATTTTCAATACAAATAAAGCAATTTAACATTTTAAAAACCAATAGTTATTAGATAGTTGGCCACCATCTATAATAACTACGACCAAATTTTTTCAAATGATGACTGAATTTTTTTTTTTCCTTTCGATACTATGATTAACGACCAAAGTTATAATAACTTAAAAAATTTGAAAAGTTGGATTTAAAAAATAGCAAAAATATTTTTTTTTGAGAAATTAAAATAGCAAATTTTTTATAAAAAAATACATATTTTTGGAGTAAATTATAATTTTAAAAGAGGCTCTTGCTATGGTGCAAATATTGTATTGATGCAAATAAAACTAGAGCCGTTGGATGTGTTTTTATTTAATTATAACCATTGATTATTTTTATGTATCAATACCTATAAAACATATCAATGGTTATAATTAAATTAGTAGTAATCTAACGGTTCTAGTTGCATTTGTATATATACACATGTTTGCATTGTAAAATGACTCTTTAAAAGAATTTAATTACAGAATAGTATTCTAAAAAGTGGTTCAAAAAAATAGTATTCTAAAAAGGATTCAATTTACGGTACATATATTTTGCATGTGCACAAATAAAATAAATAAGGATAAACCCTTTATCAAGCCCCCGAAATTTTACGTTTTATTTTATTAAGTCTATGAATATTTATTTTGTTTTATTAAGTCCTCAAATCTTTTATTTTCATTTTGATTAAGGACAAATTTGACAGAATTAACGGAATTGTTAAACAAATTCTATTTGATGCGCATGGGATGCGCTTTTGCAACCTATTTGGTACCTGGTAATATGTTATAATGTTTGTTTTACCCATATTTTTAATCCTTTTCTCTATCCCAATCAGCCTCCTTTCTCCCAGTCAGCCTAGTTATATAGCCAAGTCACGCTACTTTAACTCATCCCACACGCATCAAATAGAATTTGTTTAACAATTCCGTTATTATAGAAGTCTTGCTTTTTACTAATTTTATTTTTTAGAATAAAATATAACGATGAAAAGGTACACTATAAAATTTAATTATATTTTTTAATTTTTATTTTTAATTTAAATAAAATTTAAATTTCATATTTTTATATTTTTTTAATTTTTTTTATAAATATTAATCTTTTCATTTAAATTCATTTATGATCAAAATTTTTCACTAATGTGAATAAGTTTCTATAATATAAGATTTCAGTAATTTTTTTAAAATAATTTAAGAAAGTCAAAATTTTAATAAGGGATGAATCTAAGTGAAAAAAATTAACATTCAATAAATTTTTGATTAATTAAGTTATATAAAATATAAAACTTATTTTAATTATCATAATATCTTTTTTAAAAAAGTTAAAAAGTAAAGAATGGTTACTCAATTATAAAAATAAATTGAATGATATTTTGGCTCCTATATCACTTTCTAATTTTTTTCAGAAGTGAAAAATAAATTCACTTATTTAAAATAAAATTTGTAAAAAATAAGATTTCTATAATCATCGATATCGTAAAAAGTAGTAATGCTATTGTAGGCAGCGGGGTCTAACACGCACCCAAGTGTTTGGCGACCACGGCACTGTGCAAGCTCAGGGTTTGCTAGGAAATACAAAAATGGGCTTTGGGGCCCATTATCGGAGATGGAGTCGCCACCCGGATGAAAACTGGGACACACTTATAGCAACTGGATTCCACGGAAGATACCCAGAAGCCGTCATCAGAGAACGGGTTCGGAAACTGGGTATGAGCGTTTGAATGCTCACCTGACCTTGCGATCAGCCTCCGTTTGTATTTTATAATTTATTACCTTTGACTATTTAATTATTTCCTTATTACTATTAAATTGCAGTCAATTCACTTTTATTCTTACCGTGTTTGCACATTAGTCCTGTTAATGCTTTTTGGCCTTGGCGAATAATAACAAATAAAATTAATTTACAAACATTCATTCCAAATAAAAGGGGAAAGGATTAGGGATTACAAATTTGCACAATTGATATAACAATTAAAACTTCTCAAGAACTAATTAATTCAATACACAAATTTAGTGATTAAAAATCACTGTTAAGAATACCTTCAAAACAAGAAATTAACTTCTCACAAATAGAGAAGTTTAGGTTAGCATTCAAGCATATTACATATTCAATAAAACATAATCATTTACACAAATACAACTAGTAAAATTACACATGTTCATTTAAACACATAGTAGACAAGTATACATGTATCAATGTCAAATATTCATCTAAACATTCTTTAAAACCATAACATATCACAAAATGACATTTAATATCATGTTAAAACATATCAAGAGTAACATATGTTCAAATCATGCAAATATGCTAAACACATAGTAGAAAACGAGCAAAATATATTGAAAATATACTAAAAATATACAGCTAGGAATATGCCTTCCTGGTCAGGAGGCGCGTGCCTCTGCGATGAGGCGTGCGCCTCTTGACCAGGAGGCGCAGGAGAAGCCACAGAGGCGTGCGCCTCTTCAATGTGGCACGCGCCTCCTGGACAGAGGCACAGTAAAAAACTACCAAAAATGCAAGGAATTCGAGATCAAAGCAAGTAATCAACTCCTGATGCAAATAAATACAAAACTATAACAAAATACACTATTTCACATATTCATGCCTTCATATTAGCATTAAACAAGCAAAGATCACAATTAAAACAACAAGAGACAAGTAAATAAGCTTAAAATGAAATGAAAATCTTAAAAACTCAAGCAAAGAGCTTTTACTTGTTGTAGACACTTTTGAAGCTCCTAAGTCAGGCCCTCAGAGATGGTTAGATGATTTAGGATGCTTTGAATGCAAGATCACCTTCTTCTCTTTCAAGAAATCTCAAGTTTCAAGCTAAAACTTACTTTTTTCACTCTTTTCTCAAGCTTTTTCTTTCTTTTCTTTAAGCTTTTCTCTCAAGAACATTTTTTCCTTTTTTTTTTCTTTCCTCAGAATGGCCAACCTCTTCTCCTTCTCTCCTCTTCTTCCCTCTTAACCACTCAACCTTCCTCACCTTTTTTTCTTCCCAAAGCAAGATAAGACCTTCCCTTTTCATTTCCATCATGAACACATCTTTTCTTGCTCTGAAAATAGCCTCAAAAATCAACTAAACACGTCTAAAATCAGAGAAGTAATGGTGTGGGGTCGAGCCTTTAATGCCAAGATCAGACTGCATTAAATGCAGTCTGCAAGTGGCTGCTGAAGAGGCGTGCGCCTCTTCAGCTTAGGCCTGCGTGGCTTAGGCTGAAATGGGCTAGGAAACTTGGGCTTTGACACCTTGGGCTAGGGTTTCAGTGTTTTGGGCTGAGGTTTGAGAATTTTGGGCTTGGACTCCAAAGTTTGGGATTTTAAGCTCTCTCTTGAGTTCATTCCGTAGAAGTTTCGGGTTCTCTTGCATTCAGAGCTCGTACTTTTCTCATTATTGGGCTTCTGTTGCAGGCCTCAAACCGAGGGTGTTTACAGCTATTACAATTTTTTTATCTTAATGTTTATTTGTTTATTTATTTTTAAAATTGAAATTTTTTTAAAAAATATGCATTCAAATTTTAAATTTAAAATATTAAAAATTAAAATAAATGACTTATTTTTTTTATTGTGAAAATAATTAAAAAGTTAATATAACATCTAAATTGCAAAAATGGTATGAATTTTAAAAATATGAAACTTCAAGGACCAAAAGGAAATATTTTCTATTAGAAAATTATAGTTTAGGTCCATGACTTAACAGTAAAAATAACGGAGCGATGAATTAGTATAACGGAAACAAAACTCATAGATGTCATAATACATTACCAAAACAGTAGGGATCGACTAATGTATTTAAGCAAATCTCAAGGGGTTTTAATAATTTACCCAAAAATAATAATAATTTTGCTAGCTCAAATGGCGAAAAGGCAAAAGGAAAAAAGTCACACTACTCATTCCGCCCATCAAAAAACGACAAAATGTATATTTAAAAACAAAAGCTAAACCGCCAATGCAAATGGCAGAATGACACGCACACACACAAAAGACACAAAACCTCATGCAAATTCATGCATAAAGGCCACTTTATATAATTATTATTATCAAACAAAAAATTATTTAAAATAAATTTACGCGGAAAAAATATGTTGCATTATATACAACAATTATTAAAAAATTATTTTGAAATTAAAAGAAAAACAAACACAAATATTAAATTTTATATATATATATATATATATATATATATATATATATATATATATATATATATATATATATAATCATAATACTATTAAAATTAAAAAACAAAAAACTATAATATTATTATAATTATGATATTATTTTTAATATTATTATAATTAATTAATCATAATAATATTAAAATTAAAAAAAATTAAAAATAAAAAAACACTAGGCCCACCGACACACACAACACACACAAACCCCATTTATATTCATGCATAAAGGCCACTTTATATTATTATTATAATTAGGGTTATTTGCAAAAAAAAAAAACCATGACTTATAGTCGTTTTTGCAGTTTAATCACGACATTTAAAACTTGGCAGAATAAAACATATACTTTTTATTTTTGGCAAGTCGAAACACCGAACCATTATCCGGTGAACTGGTGATGATGTGTCAGGTGACTTATGGGTTATTAATCCATGTCAGATTACTTCCTTGCCACATCAAAACACTGCGTCTTCAAATATGCACAAATGAAACGATGCGTTTTAAAAAGTCTTAACATATTTGAAGTTATAGTCGAAGCACCTAAACCCTTCTTCTTCTTCTTCTTCCAATTCTAGAAAAAACAAGTGGGTATGAGATGAACATGTTGGGCACAGCGCCCAACACTAAAAGAAAGCATGAAGATGATTTTTTTTTGCCAATAATAATAGATAAATAAGTACTAAAGCAGAATACAGGTTCAACAGGGTTATGCGAAACCCATTGAGATGGGAGAGAATTAGCTAAAGCATTCCTAGCTACCCAATCTGCAACAAAATTACAAATACGAGGAATCCAACTAAAAGAGACACTATTGAAGTCTTTTAATTTGCAGAAAATGGTATCGACTAAAGCAGCTATCTCCCAAGGAGCTTGGGACTTAGAAGTTACTGCAAAAAGCAGCTCCTGGGAATCCACTTCAAAGATGTAATCTCTAAAGCAGGATTTAATTGCAAGCTTAACTCTTACAAAAAGTGCTTCCGCTTCAGCAACCAAAGGAATGGTGGTTAGACACTGTTTTGCTCTACCAAATTTGATTTGGCCCAAGATGATTAAAAACTTATATACTATCACATTTCTTATTCTAAAATTGGTAAAGGAAATGGCTATTGGAATCATAACCAACACCCAATACAAAAGCAGACACAGTAATCACTTGGTAAAATCTATCAATCTGTAAGAACAAAATCTAAAGAAAAAAATAGTAAAAATTTGATGAAGCATCAAACACAAATTAATTAATAAAAAAATATCCAGCAGAAGCTGATCAGAGTTTAAAGGGCCTAAACAAGATCTAACCTTTATCATTGTACCCAACAAAATTTCTAAAATTTATAATGACCCATTTAGTATAACTAAAAAAAAAAATCTCAGTTCACTTGCGAATTCAAAGCAGATAACTACATACCCATTTATAAAAATAAAATAAAATAAAATAAAAAAATCAGATCTTTAAAAACAAGTCAATTGATAAGGAAGGAAGCTATGGAGGAGGAGGAGGAGGAGGAGAAGAAGAAAAGGGAAGAGAATGGAAATGGAAAAGAGAAGAGTTGTCACCTGGTTAAATTATTAATCGAATTTTAAAAAAGAAAAAAACTGAACTGAAGTGAAGAGTTTCAATACCTTCGGTGTGTATACTGTAATAGACAAAGAAGAAGAGGAGGAAGAAGGTGGTTAAAGATTATTTATTTTTAAAACGCACCATTTTCATATGTGCATATTTGGAAACGCAACGTTTTGATATGGCAAGGAGGTAATCTAATGTGGATTAATAACCTATAAGTTGCCTGACACATCATCATCAGTTCACCGGATAACGGTTCGGTGCTTTAACTTGCTAAAAATAAAAAGTATATGTTTATTCTGCCAAGTTTTAAATGTCGTCATTAAACTGCAAAAATGACTATAAGTCATAATTTTTTTTTTCAAATATATTATTATTATTAAACAAAAAATTATTTAACATAAATTTACATGGAAAAAATATGTTGCATTACATACAACAATTATTAAAAAATTATTTTGAAATTAAAAAAAAGGAAAAAACCAAACATAAGTAAATAAATAAATATATAAATGAATAAATAAATAAATAAATGAATAAATAAATAAATAAATACATATATATATATATATTTGCATGAATCAATAAGTGAGCATTTATTATGGCCATAAACCATGTAGAGAATAACTCCACTCAATTAATTTTTTAATAATAATAATAATAATAATAATAATAATAATGTAGGTGGTGGGGTTAAGCGCGCGCTCAAGTTTTCGATGACCACGGTACTATATGGGCTCAGGGCCTACTAGGGAGATATAACAGGGGCTTGTAGCCCAAGTCGGAGATGAAGTCGCCAAACTTTTACAGCAACTGGATTCCACGGAAGTTCCCCAAAAGCCGTCTTCAAAGATTGCATTCGAAAACTGGGTATGGACTGTTGGAAGTCCACCCAACCTTGCGGTTGACCTCTGTTTATGTTTTATATTTTATTACTTTTAATTATTTAATTTTTTCCTTACAAAATTACCATTGTTGGGTTTCGTGATCCATAACGCAGCGGAAAAAAAAAATTTAACCACAAAATCCATAACCCGGATCCATGTAATTAGAACTAAATTGATAGAGAGGGTTTCCAAAACCTTACCACAAACGCAAGTAGAGGCAAGATTGCTGGAAGGGAGAGAGGAGGTTCACACCGATGACACCCTACCTCGAGCTTTCTGCTTTCTTTGATTGGATTAAGATGTCTCCAAAAGGATGCGTCATCTACTAGTATCCACACGAACAAAGTGATCCAAAGCAAATTAGGTCTTCTAGAACCTTATTGTATCACAACACGTTTTTCTCTCTATGTGTTTCTCACAAAAGAAGTACAGGAAGAAGGAGGAGAAACGAGGCCCTAGAGAATGAGATGCATATATATACATCCTATCTACGGTTTTACTTACCAAAACAGTTTTGGTAGGAATGGACTTCCTTTTCTACTTTGATTCTAATTTCAAATTAGAATCCTTTCCTATTTATTTTAGACAACTCTTACCTAAAATAAGTTAGGGAATAAATAAATAAACACTAATATAAATATATATATATACTTATTTATTTAAACTTCCATAGAGAAAATTAATGGGCTTATTAACCCAAGTCTGCTTTGGCCTTATTCTAAGTGTGCGACCCTGTAGGTTCACACAACGTTGGCAGTGGGCCTAAAATTCCCATTTTAGTCCACAAGTCATAATTGGTCTCTACCAAGACATTATGACTACCCAAGTTGTATGAAGGCCGAAAATCCGACTTAACCTAATACACAGCTTGAATTATAGTCCTTTTTGTCACATGATATCCTAATTGAACATAAGGCATGGATTATGTCATCCTTATATTGTTCAATCATGTTGTTTCTCGATCCCAAGTAGACTGATACTGATAACTCTTTATCATTCTAGCATGGCCATCCCTCACATAACTCATTCTATATCCAATCACAACCTGTTTTACCATCCGGTTAAAGTATGGCGTAGGGATGTGTTAAAATACAAAAATCATCATGCAGGAAACCATGGTGATCTCAGGTCAGATGACTCAAATAATACTAATGTGATGAGAATTACCTATGACAATAATCCATGTGGTATTCTCATAGTGGGTCGATCTAGTACATCATTTCTCTAAATATATACATATGAGTTTGACTTAATATCTCATATACATGATTAGTAAAACTTAATCATCAGTCAAACTCATACTAGTCTTTATTCATTGTTGTTCCCACAACAATAATCGGCTAGGGATATTTAGATTAGTATTCAAGTATCATCTAATAGTTTTACTATCAAGTCACATACTTGATGATCTTAGTAGAATTAACTAATCAAGGATAATACTAAAATTAGCCAGTAATGATAAAAATGCCTATTTGTTATTAAAATAGAAATATGACAAAGTCAAAGTATGGCCATTACATAATTGGCCTAGGGCATAACACTAACACAGAGAACAGGTGGAACCTTGAGATGGTGAGCTCCAGGCCTCTTTCCTTGCAGATGTTGGGTTTCATGATCCGTAATGCAGCGGAAAACAAAAAAAAAACCATAAAAAACCCATAACCCGGATCCATGTAATTTCGAACTAGATTGATTGAGAGGGTTTCCAAACACTCACCAAGATGATTTTTAGGCAAGAATATTGGAAGGAAGAGAGGGGGTTCACACCGGTGACACCCTACCTTAAGCTTTGTGTGTTCTTTAGTTGGATTGAGATGTCGCCAAAAGATCACACCCTCTACGGTATCCACACGAACAAGGTGATCTAAAGCAAGATTGGTCTGCTAGAACCTTTGTTGTCTCACAACAATTTTTCTCTCTACGTGTTTCTCAAAAGAAGTGCAGGAAGTAGGAGGAGAAAAAGGCTGTGTCTAAACCCTAGAGAATGAGATGTATATATACACATCCAATCTAGGGTTTCACTTACCAAAACATTTTTGGTAGGAATGGACTTCCTTTTTCTACTTTGATTCTAATTCCAAATTAGAATCCTTTCCTATTTATTTTAGACAACTCTTACCTAAAATAAATTAGGAAATAAATAAATAAAATATATATATATATATATATTTACTTATTTATTTAAACTTCCATAGAGATAATTAATGGGCCTATTAACCCAAGTTTGCTTTGGGCTTGTTCTAAGTGTGCGACCCTGTAGGTTCACACAATGTTGGCAGTGGGCCTAAAATTTCTATTTTAGCCCACAAGTCATAATTAGTCTCTAGCAAGACATTATGACTACCCAAGTTGTATGAAGGCCGAAAATCCGACATAACCTAAAACACAGCTTGTGTTATAGTCCTTTTGTCACATGATATCCTAATTGAACATAAGGCGTGGATTATGTCATCCTTATATTGTTCAATCATGTTGTTTCTGGATCCCAAGTAGACTGATACTGATAACACTTTATCATTCTAGCATGGCCATGCATTTCTCTTCAGTCTAACTCATCGAGGGGCCCAATAAATATCTTCTCAAAATAACTGAGGGACAAATTCCATCTTAACCACTCACATCCCTCACATAACTCATTCTATATCCAATCACAACCTGTTGTACCATCTGGTTAAAGTATGGCGTAGGGATGTGTTAAAATACAGAATTCATCATGCAGGAAACCATGGTGATCTCAGGTCAGAGAACTCAAATAATACTACTATGATGAGAATTACCTATGACAATAATCCATGTGGTATTCTCATAGTGGGTCGATCCAGTACAACATTTCTCTAAATATGTACCTATGAGTTTGACTTAATATCTCATATACATGATTAGTAAAACTTAATCATCAGTCAAACTCATACTAGTCTTTATTCATTGTTGTTCCCACAATAATAATTGACTAGGGATATTTAGATTAGTATTCAAGTATCATCTAAGAGTTTTACTATCAAGTCACGTACTTGATGATCTTAGTATAATTAATTAATCAAGGATAATACTAAAATTAGCCAGTAATGATAAAAATGCCTCTTTATTATTAAAATAGAAATATGACAAAGTCAAAGTATGGCCATTACAAAATTGGACTAGGGCATAACACTAACAGTTGCAGATTTTTAATCGCGTACAGCCGTAGTGGAGATGATGTTAGTAGTTGTAACAGTGGGTTTGAAAGTGGGTCTCCTCTTAGGAGTTTGCCATAAGCTTCGGATTTGTATGAGTGTCATGCGAATAGGATGCGTCCTGGTGCTGATAAGGTGTAGAGGAAGCAGAAGAGGAGAGAAAAGGAGAAGCAAGGGAAGAGGAAGTGGGAAACTGAGCATTTCTTAAAGATTGTTAATTCCTCCCCTACTCCAGCCCGACCTTTGCGGGGGCTATAGAAGGTGTGTGGTTGTTCTTTAGAGCAAACCTCCGTTCAAATTTGCGTTAGTCCAAGAAGTCTTTAGGGTTGCAATTTCACTATTAAATGAATTTTGTTTAATTAATGAATGTTGTTTTAGATGAGTTTTAGATGGAGAGAAAGAATTAATTAATGAATTTTGTTTTTTAACAATCAATTAATTAATAATATTGGGATAAAAAGGGTAAAAAAGGGTTAGGCAATGACACCATGGATGCCTTTTTCCCATTCACACTCTGCACCACGTTGACATTCACGCGCTATTCCAGCACGACAGCTGCAG
>CATIWK010302573.1:0-11067 GCA_949634005.1 Mallotus japonicus | reverse complement strand
GAAAGTAGCCATGTATAGAAAACTGTAAATATAAGCATGTGAGAATTTGCCAAAATCAAAGTCATACAGCAACTAGGAGAAATTTTAAAGCAGAGTTGTGCTCAACTTTGGTAAAGTGGCGATCGCCATTTGGTTCTCTGGTTAAGAGGCGATCGTCACTTGATTAAGAGGCGTCGCCTCTTGACCAAGAGGCGATCGCCTCCTAGCCAGACACTACTGCACTAAAAAGCTTTCTTTGCTTCTAAGTAAAGCAAGGAATCACATGCATAGTAAACAAATTCCTACACAGGTACTAGATGTTCTCAAATCATCATGTTATGAATATAACTCAAGAATATGAACAAATCACAACTTGAAACACAAGCAATATGAGAAAAATAATTATATGTGAAGTATGGACTTAAAAGCTTAAAGAGAAAGATTCTTATTGATCAAGTGAAGCTTAATCTCCCTAACTTAGCCCTCAGAAGCTCTTTATGGGTTGAAATGTCCCTTAAATGTAAGATCACCTCTTCCCTCTTCAAGAACAAGGCCTTTTTCTAACAATGAACTCTTTTTCCCAAGAAGAATCACTCTTCTTCCCCTAAGAACCTCTTCCTTCTCTCCTTTCCTAGCTCCTTCAGCTCTTCCTTTTTTTTTTTTTCTAATAGTTGTTAGCCCCCATTTCCATTCTCTCTTCTCTTCCTTTTAATCCCCCCACCCACTCTTCCTACTCCCTTTCCCATCATTTTCACCCCTCATAGCCTCCCTCTTTTCCCTCAAAATTGCTCTTTCCCACGCAATTCTACAGAGAAAAAAATAAGTGGGGGCCACTAGTCTGCTGGAATCACCATGCTGCATTTAATGCAGCAACAAGTGGGTAGACAAAGAGGCGATCGCCTTTTCGAGGGGGCGATCGCCCCTTGACTCTCTGGTCAGGAGGCGATCGCTTACTGGCTGAAGAGGCGATGCCTCTTAAGCCTTAGGCTTGGGTTTGATTGTTGGGTCATGGGCTTGGGCCTATTTCTGGATTCTAAAATGTTTAGGGCTTGTTCTAGAAGGATTACTGGGCTTCTTTTGCATTTGAACTCGAGCTTTCATCATCGGGCTTCCGTTGCTGGCCGACCAAACTGAATAACCACAGCACGTCCCCTACCGCGGGCCGACCGGACCTGGTGTCTACAGTTTTTCCCTTTGGATTTTTGAAAAAGAAACAGCACACATGCATTTAAATTTTCGAAAAAACAACACATAAAAGGAATAACAACGACATACCTCGCTCTCGGGCGTCACCCGAGAGATAAGTCCTTCGACCTAAAACGCAACCATGATCTTAGAGTTTTATTGGCTCGTATGGTTACTCAACACTTGCAGACTTTGGGGGTTCAAACCCGAACAGTCATCTTGCTAATTGTGATCTTCGGGAACTCTATCAAACCCGACTTCGTCACTTTAGGGGAGACTCATGCCGTCATCCTCGGGTTTTCTTAGCCCGGGAGGCAGTCCCTCTGTTCTGATTGCAGGAAGCTCACACTGTCATCCTCGGGTTTTCCTGACCCGAGAGGCAGTTCCTCTGTTCTGATTGCAGGAAGCTCACGACATCATCCTCGGGTTTTCCTAACCCAAAAGGTAGTTTCTCTGTTCTGATTGCAGAAAGCTCACGCCATCATCCTCGGGTTTTCCTGACCCGAGAGGCAGTTCCTTTGTTCTGATACTTCGATCAGACACTTCTTCGCTGATGCTTTGATCAGATACTTCATAACCGATCCTTGACTTCGGGTCAGCCACTTGAACCACACATATTTTAAAATTTAGACACAGATGCTTCACCTCAGGAACTTCGCTCGATCAAATACTTATTTGAACAATTTTGAAAACTGTTCTTCCTCTTCAATAGAAATTCTTCAGAATTCAAGAAATTCTCTGCTTTCACCTATCAATATCTTGACTTTATCATTTTCACCATCTCGATAAAAAATCTTATCATTATTAATGATTTGATTTTTTTTTTGAAAAAGTATATAAAGGAAAAACCCTTTCTTTTTTTTCACTTTCAACTTTTCTCTTTCCCTTTCTTTCTTTTCTCCTTTTCTCCTTTTTCCCTTTCCACGCTTCCGCACTTTCGATTATAGATGCTGAGAGGACACCGCCACTTCCACCTTGGGATCTCGTTCCTCCACTGGTCCGTCCTCCGCACACGCACGGATTCATGAGGGGCAACACGATCCCCATCCTAGCAGACCTAAGGATGCACATTTGCTCTCTCGCTTCAGGAGAGGTTAGTACCCTAAATCCCATTATTTTCTGTAAAATTTTATCGGGTTAATCATAGTACATGTTTATTCTTCATTTAGGACTAGAAAAACGAAACAATGCATGATTAAAACGCAAAAATAGATCAAATTTTGAACCAGACTACTTGTTCGCTTCGCTGAGGCGATGGCCTCTTCGAGGAGAGGCGATCATCTTTTGCCTGATAGAGAAGCTATAGCCTCCTATATGAGGGGCGTTCGCCTCTTAGTCAGAGTGAGGTGGTTCGCCTCTTGGCAAAGGGGGATCGCTTCCTGACAAAGAGGCTATCGCCTCTTGCTTAAGAGGCGATCGTCCCTTAGCCAGAATCTTCTACATTCCGCTTTTTTCCAAATTTTACAGCATTTAACTAATCAATACTAAGTGAACTTCCTTGATTTCTTTGATAGCATGACACACAGATGTTCAAGGGTGCTGGGAACTTCCATGGAGCTTGTGTCTTATACAACGAGCTTACAGATGATCAGAGAGACCTGATCCAGGACACTAGATTTGAGGATTTCATCTTGTCTCTCCCTGAGGAGCAGGAGAAGAATGACTACCAACCTCTTCATGTGTTGATGGAGAGATGGTTCGACACGACGCATACCTTCCACCTTCCCTTCAGGGACTTGACTCTTGACCCGGTAGCGTTTGCTGCCATTACAGGGATTTCATGTGCTGGAGATTCGGTCCCCTTTAATGAGAGCTTGCATCGGATGACGGCTGAGGCTGTCACTTGCGTTGATAGCCTCCTAGGCATGGTCCCAGATATGAAGGGGACATACACTATCAAGCTCGACTCGATTCGGAGCTTTTACACACGAGAGCGAGTCACGGTGATCACCACCCCACGAGAGATCGATCAGCTGGTACGAGCCTTCCTAGTGTACCTACTTGGCACTACTCTCTTTGCAGATACTGCCAGCTCTATCGATCTGATGTTCCTGATGCCTCTTCGAGATCTCGACTTGGTGGCCAACTATGACTGGGGTAGTTATGCCCTTGCATATCTATACCGCAGTATGGATGAGGTGATATGCGAGGCGAAGAGATTTTGCAACTTCTGGCATGCTACACTGGTATTCTTCTTTTCTTCTATTTTTTTTCCTTCAAAACCCTACTATTATTTACTGATGAATTTCTCCTGCAGGTCTGGGGATTAGAGTTGGAGCTGATCACGGGGATCTTTTGTGTTGCCGATCATTTTCCTGCTATTCGGCGGTGTGGTGCTAGCCGTGTCCTGAGGAGGCACCTGGCTCGCGTTCATGTTCACAAGGAGTGGTTGAACGCCCTGACTCCTGAGGCGGTACCTAAAATAAACAAAAAAAACTCATTTAGTACTTTATTTGATTACATTTATTTACCTATTCCCTTCCTTGCAGATACGGAGTGATCCGTGGGGTCCCGAGAACCGGTGGAACCCCAAGATGGTACTCTCCAGGCCCCTCTCCCTATGGAGGGTCTTGCTTCGAGGTCCCGGTTTTCAGGTGTGGTACCTGGGGGAGAGGGTCCTCAATTGGAGCGGAGGCCCACGAGTCAGACGTGTCCTAAAGTCTCATCCCCATTATCTCTTCTGGGCACATGAGATGGAGGGTGAGGAGCTCGGTCTGGCCGTCACTGGAGAGCCAGCTATTGATCATACCATGCGGGTGAAGAGCCAGTATCTGGACTTCGTCTGATCTCACCTCCTACAGCGAGTCCCTTTCACCGTCGGGTCCACTTCTCAGGTATGCTTTTAATTTTCATCTCGCTTCTTGCTAGATTATCAGATTCTGATAAAGCTTTTTCATCTTTAGGCTGCGACTGCTAGTCCTACAGTTTGGGCTAGGCCTCAGGCAAGGGAGAGAGCCCCTCAAAGGCCCCATACGGAGCAGAGTGAGGTGGGTACAATAGCCGCAGCATAGCAGGGTGGACTTCCTGTTGGCCCTTCTAGTTCCTCTACTCCAGCAGTGATCAGCAGCCTTACGCATATACCTGACTCCCTGATTAGATGCTGGGTCCCGCCTAGGAAGATGTCTCATCGGTTCCTCAGGTTGGACGAGGATCTCAATCCCACTTGCGTCCTCCCAAGCAACACTCATGTAAGTTCATCTCAAACCTATATATTACATTATTCTGGAAATATTTGTTGATACTGATCATCTTGTTAATAATGTAGATTCTGCTAGAGTAGGGTCAGTACATGTACAGGCTGATTGAGGCTTAGAGAGACTACCTACTAGAGGTCACTCAGCAGTGGAGGGTAAGTATTCCTCCTATTCCTACATGTATGCATATATGTATGTCTTTCTTACCTCATACTTGTGTCCAAGAACTAGATAGGGTGAGCCAGGAGAGGATCACTACCCTCGAGCGTCAGATTGAGGTTCTGCAGATCAATGAGGATGAAGATTAGGACGCCGAGGAGGGAGCAGACGGAGGTGACCAGACTGCAAGTACTGCAGGCAATGGAGGTGACGCTGGGGACTTGGAGGGCACAGAGTAGAGTGTCTGTAGTTTAGGACCCCCCCTTTTGAGATATACTGACATTTATTGATTTTGATGCTTTAACAGTCGTTTTACACACATTTATTCATTCATTTCATTGATTTCTTCATAAACCAAACATCAGTTGAATCAATTACATTTATTCGCACATTTAAGAACAAATGAATGTCTTTTGTGTGCATAATATCTCTTCCAACAGTCGAATTTCATATTTTCAGTCAAAACCGTGTCGTTTTCTCCCAAAATTAGTGTCCATCGTCCTGTTAGAGAGGTGATCGCCTCTTGGATCTCTAGTGAAGAGGTGATCACCTCTTGGTTAAGGGGCGATCATCTTCTCGATGAGGCGATCACCTTCTTGATGAGGTGATCGCCTCCTTACCATTCTGTAGGCCCCTTCAAATCCTTAACTCTGCAATTTATCCTCCATTCCTCTCCTCTTCATCCCACAACTCCATTTTCTCTCTTCAAAATTTCCAGAACCCTTAAAAATGACTGAAAGAAGCCTCAAACGACTATAATCGATCCTGAAGAGACTAGATGGTGAATCATGGGCCAAATTGGAGCCGTTTCACCTATCGGTCTTCAGATCGCTACATGCCAAGAGAATCAACTTCCCCTTCCTCCATGCTATGGTTCAATCCTGAGATTCTCCAAAACACGTTTTCTGATTTAGTTCCATAGAACTATGCCCCCTGTTGGAAGAATTCAAAGCTATACTCAGTCTTAGCCTGGATTCTACTTACCAACTTGCAGTCCTCAACCTCAGGGTTCTGGACCCCCACTCCATTCAATATCTGATGGCTTGGATGCTCAATCTTCCACCTCAGTCTTCATCTGGCTTAATTCTCAGTTCTGATATCAAGTTGGAATCCTTTCTTGAAATCATCCCTGGTGTAGACAGGATGGAGATTCAATGGCCAAGAATGATGGCCCTCTGTTTGTATGCTCAGTTCCTGCTGGTTTCCCTTTCTGGGAATTACGATTCTAAAGTCCTTCACATTCTGGGTTAGGTGGAAGCAGGGTTCAATCCATTTCCTCTAATCTTAGCAGAAACTATCATTGGATTGGATAACTTCTCATCATCCAAGTGATTCACTGGGAGTCCGCTGCTACTAGAGGTTAGTCTTCTCTTCTAACTTGTCTATTCTATCGCTCTGTCATTCTTGAATATTCCACTCGTCATTCTCGCAGATGTGGCTTCATGAGAAATTAGGACTACTAGAACCCCCTCAGAACACTACATGCTACAGGGCCAAGCATTGCAGAATAGAAGACTACATTCTTTTCCGAACAATATCCAAGGTTGGCTGTCAACATTCCCTAACACTCTGATCCGATGGATGTGTTCGTGGTGGAGAGTGCAACATGTGACCCTTCGTTCTTACACTTACTGTATTCCCATCACCAGCCTTTATTTCACCACATTCTACAATCTTGCACGCCTCTGCCGATAGTACGGGCAAAAGCAACTCATCCCAAAGCTTGTGCATGAATTCGAACTGGAACCCCTTTCCCAGAACTTTCTGGACAACTTGGTTGCTACCTGGCCTTGAAGAGCTATGCAAAGGAGCATCGACTACCAAGGAGATCCATCCACCGATGATCAGTACAAGTCGTGGATTCAGTTGTAAGAGATAGAAAAAGATGAGTTTGTTAGAAGTAAAAGAACGAGAGAATTGCAAGCATCGAGTGCTCAGAATGTTCATAAAAAAAAAAGAAAACAGAATTAGGTTATGAACTAAGTCATCTTTTCTCATTTGTAAAATAGAGTTTCCTTTTATAGTTAAACTGTTTGTAATAGATGCGTAATGCAATGTTTAACAGTAATTAGAACAATCTGCTTCATTTAACTTAAGCACAATATGCATATACATTTTGCTTTTGACATATCTCATATCGTTAGTTGGGTTGCCCTTGTAAGTTTTCCAACTAACTATTTTTCGCTCTTTCTCTCCTTTTACATGTCCTTAACTTTTGTCTGGATCGCCTCTTTCAAGGTTTTCAATCCAACAGGACTTTTTTTAATTTTTCATTTTTCTAGTCTCTACCTTTTGCCTAGACAACCTCATTTACGAGGTTTTCTCTCTAGCAAGACTCTTATAGGAAGTATTTCTTTAGCTTGTCAAGGTTGATGGGTTCTCTGAATTCATTCCCTTCCAGATCATATATGATAGTAGCACCTTTGGAGAATAATTTCTTCGCCAAGTACGGACCTTCCCAGTTAGGCTTAAATTTCCCTTGCGGGTTGGTCATGATCGGCTTTGTGAGTTTTAACACTAAATCACCTTCCTTAATCTTTCATGGCTTGACTTTCTTATTGTAAGCTCGGGCTATCCTTTTCTGGTACAGTTGTGCATGATACATGGCCTTCATCCTTTTCTTGTCTAACAATGCAAGCTGTGCTAAGTGGCTTTCCACCCACTAATATTCGGGGATCTTAGATTCCAAAAGAACCCTTAATATCAAATCTCAACCTCTATCGGCAATACCGCATCACATCCATATAGTATGGAATACGGAGTGACTCCTGTCAACGTCCTAGCAGTAGTCCTATATTCCCACAACACGAACTGTAGATAATCTGCCTAGTCCTTGTAATGCTCAAGTGTTTTGGACAAGATCTTCTTCACATTTTTGTTCGCAGCCTCTACCGCGCCATTCCCTTGTGGTCTATAGGGAGACGATCTGTGATGCTCAATCTTGTACTCTTGTAGTAAAGCAACGGTTTCAGCTCGAAAATTGGACACCATTGTCGGTGACGACATGATGAGGCAATCTATACCGACAAATTATATTTTTTTCAATACACCTTGCCATCTGTTTTGAGCCAACAGTAGCGTAGGACTCAGCTTCAACCCATTTGGAGAAATAGTTGATGGCCACAATAATGTATCGATGACCTTTTGATGTCGTATTTCCCCGATGATGTCGATTCCCCACACTGCAAATGGCCATGGAGAAGTCATTCCCTGTAGTTCCATAGACAGTAGATGACTAACGTCGCCATAAACTTGGCAGTTATGACATTTCCTCACAAACCTGACACAATATGTTTCCATTGTTATCCAGAAATAACCCTGCCAAACTATTTTCTTTGCTAAGACTATCCCATTCATGTGTGGCCCACATACCCCTTCATGTATTGCTTCCATGAGCGTCTAAGGTTCATCCCTGTCAACACACCTCAGGTGGACTCCTATTGGCATTCTCTTATATAGCATCCCGTTGTAGCTAATGAACTGTCGTGACAACATTCTCAACGACATTCTTTCTTTCTTTTTGGCATCCTCAGGGACTGTCCTATTTCTAAATACTTCTGCAAGTCGTAAAACCAAGGCCTTTTAGTAGCATCAACCGGTATGATCCTTACTTCCTCATAACAAGGGCTTCGGGATCTTGCTAGGATTAAAGGTTTGACCTCTGGTTGTTTTCCACTCTCCTACATAGATGGTAGAGTAGCTAGGGCATCCGCTATCTGGTTCTCTTCCCTTGGCAGGTGGACAAACTTGCACTGACTAAAGGACAGAGAAACAGTAGCCAAATAATCCCAATACAAGTGTAGTCTGTCCTCTTTTACTTCCCACTCTTTAGAGGCTTGCTTCACCACCAGCATGGAATCTCTGTATACGGTGACATCTTCTGCCCCTGTACTACATAATGTTTCCAGACAGAAAATACAGGCTTCATACTTGGCTTGGTTATTCGTCACTTCGAACTCGAGTCTTTTCGCCATCGGGATCATTTCTCCTTTTGGCGTGATAAGAATTACACCAATGCCTGACCCTCGGCTATTCACTGCTCCGTCAAAATACAATCTCCATCCTTGCACTTCTATTGCCCCCAGATATTCATCAGGGAATTCTAGCTCCCATTCTCGTTCGTCCGCTAATGGGCTTTGGGCTAAAAAGTCCGCTATTGCTCTCCCTTTCACCACTTTCTTTGCCACATAATCGATATCGAACTCAGTGAGCAGCACTAACCATCTGGCCAGTTTTCCTGTAAGTGAAGGTGTCTATTGAAGATACCTCAGGGGGTCATGTTTAGAAACTGCTTGCATGCTGTAAGATTGGAAGTAGTGATGGAGCTTCTTCGTTGCCCAAATCACAGCTAAACACATCTTCTCTACCAAATTGTAATTGGCCTCATACTACAACAGCTTTTTACTCAAGTAGTACACCGCGTTTTCAACTTTCCCCCTCTCTTTCCTGTGCTAACATAGCCCCTATCGCATCCTTCTCAATTTCCAAGTAGAGGATCAAGGGTTTACCTAGTCTTGGTGGTTGTAAGATCAGTGAGTTCATTAAATAATCCTTAATAGCTTCAAAAGCCTGTTGACACTTGTCATCCCAAATTACTGGCTGATTCTTCCTCAGAAGTTTGAAGATCGGCTTGCAAATCACAGTCAACTTAGTTATGAACCTACTAATGTACTGCAGTCACCCGATAAATCCCCTGACCTCTTTCTCTGTCTTGGGCACATGCATTTCGTGGATCGCTTTAACTTTATCTGGATCAATTTCTATCCCTTTCTGGCTAACGATGTGGCCTAACAATTTTCCAGATGTCACCCCGAAGATACACTTCTTTGGATTTAATCTGAGATTATATTTCTCAGCCCTGGCTAGGAACTTGTCTAGAGCTTCAAAATGACCTTCTCTAGTTGTAGACTTTACCATCATGTCATCGACGTATACTTCTATCTCCTTATGAATCATGTTGTGCAATAAAGTAGTGGCCATCCTCTGATAAGTAGCCCCCGCATTCTTCAGCTCGAATGGCATGACTATGTAACAGTAGATGCCCCACTCAATGGTGAATGAGGTCTTCAGCTTGTCGAACACCGCCATCATAATATGGTTGTACCCTAAAAAACCATCCATGAAGGAGTACATTGCATTGGAAGCTGCACTATCAACAAGGGTGTCGATGTGTGGTAGTGGAAAGTCATCTTTCGGATAGGCCTTGTTCAAATCTCTATAGTCCACGCACATTCTGACCCTTCCATCTTTCTTAGGAATCGGGACTATGTTCACCAACCAGTGAGTGTCCTCTACTACTTCCAGGAATTTTGCCTTCAGCTGCTTCTCTACTTCTTCTTTGACTAGAAGAGCCCATTCAGGTCTTAGCCTCCTTTTCTTCTGTTTTATCGGTGATATGTGAGGATACGTAGGGATTTGGTGCTTTGCGATTTCCCTATCGATGCTCGGCATATCCTCGTAACCCCAAGCAAATACTTCCTATCTTCTTCTTAATGTTTCTTTCATTTTTTCCTTCTTATCATGAGTTAAATAAAAAGCAAGAAATATATTTTTAGGGTTATCATTTTTGCCCAAATTAAATGATTCAGTTTGTGTGGAATTAATGTCAAACATATGCATGAAATGATCATTACAAACAGAATAACCGCTAGGAAACACATCGCACAAATAAGCAAAGTTAGACTTCATTGCAATCATCTTAGAGAAAAATAAATCATCAGTTTCAAACAAAGAAGCTAAAGATACATTGAGGTCATTATAAAAAAGATCTACGATGGAGTTTAGAACGTAGGTCTTGAGATCTATCTCCTTGTCCAGACCATCGGTGTCTTCTGCTTCCGGAGCAGCAATTTTCTCTTCAAGCTCCTCTTCAGCTACTATCAATTCTTTCAAGGGGACATCTACAGTGTCAGCCTTTTGCACCCTATTCACATACTCAGTAAAGATCTCAAACCCCGGAATCACCTCTCGGGCCATTAGGATAGGTTCTGGAGCCCCGCTGTAAGGATAGCCGTTGCCCTCCTTCACAAAAGTCTCTCGCAGAACCTTTCTCTTATACATGGCTTCCTCTTTCTCGAGTTGGTCCCAAATTTCAAGTTCCTGCTCAGGGCCACCATCTTCTTCGTACCCTATTTTGTGCTGTAGGATCAGCGTTTCATACTCCACGTGTTTTGGCACACCCTGTTGATTCTTCCCTAATCCCAAACCAGGAAAGAAATCCATGTTCTGCATCATGCCAATAACCTTTTTGCTCATTTCAGCCTCATTATAAATCACACAGACTTCAAAGCTGGGACTTATAAGAATTTCTTTGGGTGCTAACTTCAATGCAGCTACAGCAGCCTCCGTTTTCGCTGATATAGTGACAACTTTATCCTCATGTGAAAACTTGATCTTCTGGTGAACAGTGTGATAGTGATATGCACTAGGTCAATCATTTATAATTATGTATTGACTTTATTATTTATTTAATATATATGAGATATTTCATTATCATTTCTTTTATGATAATTAAATGAATGGTTAATTCTTACTAAGGTTATCAAGTATG
>CATIWK010302476.1:0-12865 GCA_949634005.1 Mallotus japonicus | reverse complement strand
CCTCTTTCCTTTCTTTTTTATTTTTATTTTCTCTTTGTTATTTTTTATTTCTCTTTTTTCTTTTCCTCTTTTTTTTTTAAAAATTTTTATTTTATCATTTTTCTTATTTTTTTTATCTTTTTATATTAGTGGAGCATTAGTCAATATATATTTTTTGGGATTTTATTTCATAAATTTTTTGACATTTTATGCTGAAATATTGTTGACCATTTGCATAATCAATCTTTTAATTTTGGTTTTAACAAATAATTTTGAAATACGAATGATTTTTCTAAGTGTGTATAAGCAATAAAATTCCTCCCCTCGAGCTTAAGATGACTCTCTCTATTTGAAAACTTGCAAAGCTCTTATGAACACCTTCTACTCCCTAATTCATGCTTCATAAAAAGCTATATAAATGCCTAGCTCAAATGGGTGCAAAAATAAATTAAATCTCAGGATCAAGTTTTCAAGAGCAGGACTGCCCCTCATGAGACCCCTCTAGATTATGGGAGTGCTCATGAGTCCAGTGGGAAAGTGGCAATGATAAGCGAGCAAGTCTGTGCTACTCACGATCGACTTTCACGAGTGCATCACGATCGTGAGCGGCATACAGACTGCTCTCTAATGGCTACATAAAGCTCCAACAGCTATAAAGTTCAAGCCTCATGAGCTGGAGCCTCCCCTTATGACCATGAGTGGCACCTCGACTGCAAAAAGCTGAAATTCATTTATTAAAGGCTGAAGGAGCATGGGGAAGACATTAATAATCTTCAACAGCCATTTTCCATCCTTATTCAATATATATCAGCTTTGGAACTTCATTTAGATAGTCTTTTACAAGTTGGTTGAGTATTGAATGCTTTGAACATCTCATTAAGCTACTCATTCTTTCAAAATTCTCTTTGTAAAATTGAGTGTTGGTTGGTTGCTAGGTTAACTCTCTTCTTTATCTTCTTTCTTCGGTTGAAAAGGGAAGTGAGGAGTTAATGCTAGTGAGTTAGGTTTAAGTGTGAGCCTTAAACACTTGTGATTGATTTTTTCGTTAGAGCTTAGCCTAAAAAAGCTCATTGTGTTGTAAAGGTTAGAGTTGAGCCTCAAAACTCTTGTAAAATCAATCTTGGTTAATAAGACTGGTGTGGGTTTTAAAAATCCTCAATTGGTGCTAAGTTAGGTGGAGACGTAGATTCCATTTGTGAATCGAACTCCTTAAATTCTTGAGTTCTTGATTTCTCTTCTTACTTGGCTCATAAACCTTCTTCTAGCTCTTGATTAAGCTTTATTTTTCTATAATTTTTTATTAGCCATATTCACCCCCCCCCCTTTAGGGCCCTTTTTCATTTGGTATCAGAGCTTGAATTCTAGGTACTTCATTGCTAGAATACAAGATCATAAGGAGTGAAGCACTAAATTTCTCTTCTCTTAAACCATTATTTGATGGGTGTGATTACCCATATTGGAAATTTAAAATGGAGCTCTATCTTGATAGGGATCCAATAAAGTTGTGGGATGTCATATTAGAAGGTTGGGAACCTCCAAGAAGTAAAATTGATGAGGTGGAGTAGTATTCAAAAGGAGCAAATGGAATCAAACTCAAAAAAGGAGAACCACAAGAACAAGAAGGCAATGATCACACTTCTTGCCTCAATTTCAAGGGATGAAGGAGGCAAAGTCCAACATTGCATATCTGCAAAGGAGATATAAGAGACTCTTGAAAATCGCTATGAAGGTAATATTCAAGTGAGAAGCAAAAAGGTTCAACTCCATGTCTATGAGCATGAACTATTTAAAATGAAGCCTCAATAGTCAATAACCAAAATGAAAAATCGCCTCAATGCTCTTCTCACCACACTTAAGAAGCTTGGCAAGCATTACTTAAGAAAGGAAGTTGAACACAAAGATTCTAAGAATCCTCCCTAAGAAGGATTGGAAATCTAGAGTCACTTCTATTGAAGAAGCTCATGATCTTACTAAGCTATCAATCAATATTCTCATTGGTAAACTTCTCACTCACGAGCTTACTCTCAAGCAAAGAGAAGATGATAAGGAAATGAAGGATGAGAAGAAAAAGGGCATTACTCTCAAAGCCTCTCAAGAAGATAGTAATGATGAGAGCCTTATGGACTCTAGTGAAGATGATGATGAGATAGCCATGATCATTAGAGGGTTCAAGAAGTTCTTGAAGAAAGACAACAAGAAAACTAAAGGTAAGAAGAACAAAGAAGTTACTTGCTATGAATGTAAGAAACTGGGTCACATTAGAAGTGAGTTTCCCAAGCTCAAATTCAAGAGCAAGGGAGCAAAGGAGAAGAAGAAGGCCTTCAAAGCTACTTGGAATGACTCATTCGATTCGGAAAAGGAAGAGAATCAACAAAAAGTGACCAATGTTTGCTTCATGGCACTTGAAAATGACAATGAGGTACCCTCTACTTCTTACTCTTCTTCTCATGATAATGATAATGATGATGATGATGATGATGATGATGATGATGATGATGATGATGAGAGCTCTATTGTGAGCAAACTCGTGCTAAAATACAAGAACTTACTTTCTAAAAAAAAGCTCTATAAGCATGAACTTCAAATTTATCCATGGAATTTGAGAAAATGAAAAATGAGTTTTCCAAAATTGTGTCTTTAAATGAAAAACTTAAGAATGATTTAAAAAATTCTATTTCTTTGCAAGATGAACTTGTGAAAGCTAGAAATGAAAATCAAAAGCTTTCTAAGGAAGTTCTAGAATTAAGAAATTCCATTTCAAAGTTTAGAAAAGGGAAAGAGACTCTTGATAGTCTTTTTGAATCCCAAAAGTTATATGGTGACACACATAGACTTGGTTACTCAAATGGAGCCTCCTCCTCATCAACTCACATCACCTTTGTAGAGCTAAGCATGATTTCTCTTCTTCTTCTATCTCTCAAAGCATTGAGTCTAAAGCTTTTCAAGCTAAAAGATCTTAAGTACCTAGAGCCAATTATAAGTATCCGAAGGCTCAACCACCTAAAACTCAAAGGTCCAAGGCTCAAGCCAAGAGGCCTCCACCAAAGTATGCCTTCATGTACACTGGATACAATACTCCTAAGCATGCTACACAATCACTTCACAATGCACAATGCCATTACCAATGCATGTCTCATTCTCTTCCTAAGGCACAAAAGACCTTTAGGAAACCAACATAACAACATCACACAATATAAAAAGTATATATCCTATACTAGACACTCATATGCTCCTAGAAGAAATAGATTTGCTAATGTTGAGTGCTTTTGTTACATGAACCTAGGACATACTAGCAATGTATGTTTCTATATGAGACTAAACTTGCAACTACTTCCTTTTGATTACTTTGAGACTAACAAACGTAGACCAATTAAGGTTTGGGTTCAAAAGAATGCTTGAATTGTGTTGTGTAGGGGCAGGAGGAAAGGTTGTCCTATATTCTATTTGCTTAATAAGCTTCTGAGATCTCTATGGAAGCCCTTGTTGTCAGAATTTATTTGTTCATGAGGGGGGCTATAATTGATAATATTCTACTATCATATGACCTATCCCCTAAGGTTCTCCTTAAATGTTCAAGCTTAGACCTAGAAACGTACTGGGAAATTTTCTCTAATTCACTCATCCTTCAAACGGAAAAAGAAAATACTGGAAGAACTAGCGAAAAGACAGAGATGAAGAAATGACGTACCTACTACAAGAAAGAAGATGATCACTAAAATGGAAGCAAGAATACAGGGGTAAATATGAATTTGACCCAAATGACCTTTGAAAAATTTATAAGTCGTATAATTAGAGGAAAGATACGAATGGACCATATATGATGGCGTACAAATGGTGAGATCCTGACCGTCCAAGCAAAAGGTGGGAAATAATAAATTCAAAACTTAAAGACCCCTCACAGGTGCAAAAATCTAGAATGTAGGTAGTTGAGATGTGACAATCACCCTTACTGCTCGGTAGAGTCCACTACTATGATGACACCTGTCCCTACCATGACATTACCATTTCTTTCATGAAAACACAAAAATCACCCTAAGTTATAGCTGATCCAACAGGATTCTCCCATTTAGATCACCTAGGCCTGAGACATGTACACTCCGATCTCACACCTGGCTTGGGGGGCCTACTGATGGTACATGGAAAATCTGACTAATCTCAAGTGTACACGTACATCATTGACTGGGAAAACATACAACCTGTCTGACCTGTGGGGGTGACATATTGCAACATGCATGAGTGATATGGTTACCAGGGACACCTGGATGTGCTTCATTCTGACTTCTCCAGTTAGTCTTGCCTAAGTGGAGAGTCCCGCTTGCCACGCATTAAACACAACCGAAAGCATATTGCTCTCTGACATTCCTATAACTAGGAAAAGCGCACCATACCTGTCACTTCGAACAGTGACCTCATGTCCTTCCCAACAACCAGTACTCTCCACTTTACCTCTACCCAAGGTATTTAAACCCTATAAGGTACGGAGCATGGACACGACTTTTTTTTTTCTTCTTTTTGGGTTAAATGCATTGGAGGTCATCAAACTTTACACTTACTGAAATTTGGGTACTAAACTTTAATTTGTTTCTTTTGGTCATCTAACTTTGATTTTGTTTAAAAAAAGGATACTTTTAAAAAATTTTCGTCCTCTAAATTTCTCTTAAAAACCATTTTAATCCCTCAATCTCTTTAACTTTTCAATTTAGTCCAAAAATTATAAAAAGTTTGAAAGTTTAATTCTCCTAAGCTCGAATACCACTCAGGATGAGTTTGCTATTACTAGACGGATCAATCAAACTTATTTTTAAAATTTTCATTATTTCATATAAATGTATAGAAATATGGACTTATTTGCAAAAAAAAATTAATTATGGATTAAAGTAATAATCTTAGATTGTTTAGGTACCGAAAAATTCTTTGAGTGACTGCTATGAAACTAAATAGAAGTTTTTATCTAAAAAGATATAAACTAAAATTTGGAAATTGAATTGAAATAAAACTAAAGTTCAATACCCTCCTATGCATTTGATCATCATCATCATCTTCTTCTTCTTCTTCTTCTTTTTCTCTTTATAATAAAAAAAAAATAAAAATAAAGGCAGGCTATTCTCCTCAAGAGAACGCTATCCCATTATCTAATGTTATAATCCTTCCAAATTACATACGTCCCTAGCTGAGTCAATCCATCTAAAATTTAGCGTCGGAGGGGCCTTGGGACAACCCTGACCCTTAGCTCACCTTGTGTTTATCCTTGCAAATTTCAAGCTGAAGCTGAGATATATTTGGGCACCATCACTATAAATGTCCTATTGAGTTTCAAGTGACTTCTTACATCTACTTAATTTTCAAAATCATTTTTTTTCTTATATATATATATATATCAATGGTTATGCTGCAAGACGGTAATCAATAAGAGATTAGGTTTCCACTTGCCTTAAAATGGAATAGATCATTTGACCCTTTTATTAATAATTCTAGTTAAACTAATAACTTCTATCAACAAGGAATGTCTAGCTTCATTTGGTTGCAGCAACCAGGAAAAAATGGCACTTGGAATTTGCAAGCTACTGGCTTGTGATCATTTTCAACTAATAATCCCTATATGAAGTGATTATAACTTGATCATAAAGTGATCAATGGTTACAATTCTTATAAAAATCTGTCGGTGAGAGGTTGAACTACCTCTATACGTGCAAGCTTAATTTCTCACCAACTCAAACTTCACTATTGTTCACTTTCCATGTCTATAAAAGCCCATCACAAGTGACAAGATTAACATAAACCACTATTTTATAACTAAAAGGAAATGGAGTGTCATGATTTAAGAACCTATATTTTATAACTAATTTATTTAATTATTTATTAATTTATTATTTTTATAATTTTTTAATTGAATAATTTTTTTTTTATTTTATAAAAGGTCTTTGGGATTTGGTATCATATGATGCACCAGGACATCCTAACTAGGCTAGCACCTCCATAGCATCTACTTCATATACCAAAACCAAGAATATTATTAATAAGAAAATAAATGTTAACAGATACAACCTTGCAGGGAATGAAAACACCACACAATGCAAGAGCACTGCAAAACAAGATGTAAGACATAAGGAAGACTCTAACGAAACCTATAGTTACTAAAGTACATAGCATCAGCTTGCATCAAGTGCTGGCATTCAACTGAAAATGTCGGCCACCAAGCCTCAGCAATAAGTGAGACAGTAATGTTGGACAGACGATCTGCAACCATGTTCCCCTCTCGGTAAATGTGACTGACTTAGACCTGAAGATAAGACAGAAGAGACAAGCATTGATGCCACTCTTTTCGAAGATGCCATGGGACATCACAGCTCCTCGAATGAACAAGTTTGATAATGTTTGCTGAATCGCTCTCAATCCACAAAGGATTGTAATTGAAGAGCACAACAAATCTGACAGCAGCCATGACAGCATGTAGTTCAGCATCAAAGGCGAAACAACTACATAGAGGAATCACAAAAGCTCCAACAGAAAGACCATTAGAGATGCGAAAGATTCCCCCTGCACCCCCAAGGCCAGGACACCCCTTAGCAGTTCCATCTGTGTTCACTTTGAACCAACCACAAAGAGGCGGAAACCAGGTTACCTGAAGAGGAACAGATGCTGTCTTCGAAGAACCAACAATATTCAAGCGCCTTAGAATAATAAAATCGGACTGAATATTCCGCATAACACCAACTTTAAAGAATTTTGATTCTTTAATATGTTTGCATAAGGATCGAAAAGAAACGGAAATAGGAGTAAAGCAATCCTTGAAAGTTGCTAAATTACGAGCTTTCCAAAGCAACCAAAAAGTGGTAACAATTCCTACCTTCCAAAGAGCAGTTGACTGGAAAAAGATATAGAAGAGGCCACTTTAAACAGCTCAAGAGACGAACCAGCAATAGCAAATTTAACCTGAAATAAGTCTTGAAGAGCTTACCACAAAGCTAAAGCATAAGGACAGGAAACCAGAACATGATTAGTGGTTTCATAATCCTTTGAACAAAGACGACATCATGATACTAACAGCAAGCCTTTTCGCTGTAAATTGTCATCAGTGGGCAGTCTACGATGAAATGCATGCCAACAAAGGAAAGAGCGACTAGGAGGAAGGTAGTGATGCCACAACTCCCGACCCCAAGCAACTTTAAGACTAGGAACTCTGAAAAAATCAACAGCAGCCTTACAAGAGAAAGCTCCACTTGTAGAGAATTTTCAGACAAATAAATCAGAATTATTGGCCAAGAAAATGACACTTTGCAGCTCCGAAACAACTTCAGGAAAAGTAGCCGAAAAATCAGTAGGAATATGCCAAAGACCATCCCAAAAAACATCATTAATAGTAGTCTTAAGATGCTTGCAAATAGAAGAGAGAATGCCAATTCTACTTGCAATTGAATAACCAAGGAAGTTGGACGTCCAAAAAGAGAGGCGAGAATTGGAAGATGGCAGCCATTGAGAAGAACTCTGGAAATCTTGAAAAATATTCTTAAGAGACGGCCATGGAGACGAGCACACCTAAGAAGCTTTAGGAGTGCTATTTGTCAGAAATCTATGCCGAAGAAAATCATACACAAAAGAAGAATCACAGTATAATTTCCAGGCAACTCGACCCAAAATAGCTTTATTAAGGCAAAATAATCTTTTTAGGCCAAGACCACCTTCATCAATCGGAGAGCAACAAGAATCCCAATTAACTGAGACTAATTTTTCACAGTGAATAGAACCTGTCCACAAAAAATTACGAATAGCTTTCTCCATTTTCTTTAAGAGAGGAGGAGGCCATTTGTAAATCATGAAGCAATGAAGGAGAGAACCATAAATATAAGACTTGATTAGAGCTAGTCTGCCAGCCATGGAAAGGGAATGACCAATCCAACCTTCTAATTTAGAAATTACCCGGTCAGCAAAGGGCTTTAACCATTTGCTTTTTGGGGCACCAATAAACATAGGAACACTTAAGCAAATGAAAGGGAATTTCCCAGGCTTCATTCCTGCTCTAGAAAGTAAAGAATTAGCACGATGAGCAGGAACACCATTACTTAGGAACAACTTTGACTTATCCCAATTAACCTTCTGGCCAGATAAAAAACCATAGTCATGGAAAACATTAGCAAGAAGATCAATATTAGCACGTGAGGCTTGATAGAAGATAAGAATATCATCAGCATAAATCAAATGTGAAGGACAAACAAAGCTTCCACTGAACATTGGAGCAAGTCTCCCTGAAGCTGTAAGAGAAGCAAGCTTCCTACTTAAATAATCCTCTGCCAAACATAAAAGTAAAAGAGAAAGAGGATCACCTTGTCTCACCCCACGAGAGACCGAGAAATAACCATTCTGACTACCATTAAAAAGAATAGACAATTTTGCTGAAGCAAAGATATTCCAAATCCAATCACAAAATTTACCTGAGAAACCAAAACTATGAAGGACTGCCAAAATAAAATCTCATTCCATGGAGTCAAAGGCCTTCCGGATGTCAATTTTAACCGCCATATTGCCGCCTCTACAATTATGGTTCATAACATTGAAACACTCTAAGGCTGCAACAATACAATCTTTAATATTCCCGCCTTTAATAAAACCAAACTGGTTAGCAGAAATAATTTTAGACGCGATGGGAGCAAGGCGCTGAGCTAAAATCCTAGTAGTAATTTTAAAAAGAAAATTACTTAGGATAATAGGACGGAATTTATCAACAGAATTAGCACCCATAATCTTTGGAATGAGCACCATTAAATTAGAGTTAAGACCACAAAAAATAGAACCAGTAGCAAAAAAAACTACGAACAACATTACATAGGTCATAACCGATAATATTCTAGCAAGAGCGATAAAAATGACCTGTGTAACCATCTGGGCCTAGGGCGCTATGAGGATCCATATCAAAAACCACAGATCGAATGAGCTCATTAGAAGGCATACAGGTAAGAGCAAGATTATCTGCCTCTGTGACCAAGTTAGGAATCATATCCTTAATACCAGAAAAATCTCGGGGAGCAGAATCCGAGGAAAAAAGCTGAGAAAAATAATCAATAACATGATCGCTAATAACCGAAGCATCCTCAACCAAAACCTCATTAATCAACATGGAAGAACCAACAGTCTGAGCCTTACATCTAACCAGAAGAGCATGATAAAATTTAGAATTACGATCACCATCCTTCAGCCATTTAACTCAGCTTTTATCTTTAAGAAGTGACTCCTGCTGAGCCAAATGAAAAGAAAGAGTTTTATTAGCATCTAGTTCTTGATGATGTAAATCATTAGAGAACTCATGGAGCTCAATCTCCTGCTGAACTGAAATCAGAGACTGTTTTGCTTTGGAAATTAAAGAATCCAGCCCAAAGGTGTTTTTATTCCAATTCCTAAAAAAAGAGCATAATATTTTTAGCTTGGTCATCATGATATAAACCAGATGGCTAGAGATAGATAGAGAACGCCAGAAATCACCCACTGCTGATAAAAATTGATCATGAGAAGTCCACATAGATAAAAATCGAAATGGCTGCGGCTTAACAGTCAACAGCTGACAAGAGAGAAGAATAGGATTGTGATCTGAGCAATGGCGTGCAAGAGTATAACACTCGATGGAAGACTAATTCTGAAAAGAAGTATCAGAGCAAAAAGCACGATCAAGGTGAATATCTACACGATAAGTGCCTCTCCTGTTGTTAGACTAGGTATAAAATGGGCCTTTATTGTCCAAACAAGTCAAAGAGCAATTAGTCATAGAGGAAAGAAAATCATGACAAGATTGAGCATTAGGAGGATTACCTGTCTTCTCATGAGCACCAAAGCAAGCATTAAAATCCCCCATCACAAACTAATTATCAGTAATCAAAGTGGAAAGATATTCCAATTCAGCCCAAAGATGTTTCCTCATAGAACACAAGACATGAGCATAGACACAAGTAAGGATTAGGATTGCATGTTGAATGTACATTCCATAGTAACATGCTGAGTTGAACTAGAAAAAACAGTAACATATCCAGCACCCACATCATTGGAAACAAGCACCCAAAGAGAAGGAAGGTCCAAATCATTAGATGCAATGAATGATAAATTAAGAGAGCGCCAGTAACTACTAGGAATTGAGTCAAAAGCAACTTTTGGTTCAGCCAAACAAAGAAAAAAGGGCTTATGAGTGCAATAAAAATTAAACAAAGCACGTTGGGTAGAGGGGTTACCCAACCCCCTACAATTCTAAAATAAACAGTTCATTGGGAGGCATTAGAAACTGACCTTGTTTGAGGTCTTGTACCTGTTAGGACCACTTTTCGAGGAGATTTATTTTTCTTTTTACTATTAACAACTTCCCAAGGACCACCGTCATGATCCTCCATGTCTGCCCATGGTTGATTGGCAATGGATTGTAGCTCTTGTTGTGCTCGAACCCGGCCACAAGAATCAGTATTAGAGGAAGTACCATCCGATGCATCAACCTGAATTGGGGGATTAACAACTAATGTCTGAACAGCTAGATTGTCCGTGACCGCAATATTGTTGTCCTCAGTAACCTGATCCTGAACAACGTCAGGGCATTCCTTGTGACTAGCAGTTGGGATATCATGAAGACTACATTGATCATCCGTAATATTATTGTCCTCAGTAACCTGATCCTGAACCACGTCAGGGCATTCCTTGTGACTGGCAGTTGGGATATCATGAAGATTACGTTGATCATCCATAGAAATAGCGGCATTAATATTGTCCTGAACTGAATGATGGAGATGCGCAAAAGCCGAATCAACAGGTATGCTTGCATTCCATTTTGGACGCCAGACTTTTCTAGCCGGAGATCGACCTTTTATCCTGGGCATTATTCTGATCGATTTTCGCTGGGAAAGAGGTGTCTTGAGGCTTAACAAGTCAACTAGACAAAGCTCCATGGCCAATCGAATTACAAGTTTGACAAAACTCAGGGAGATTTTCATATAAAATGTCAATATCAAACAAGGAACCATTGCAGTCCAACACCATTAAATGTTGCAAAGTGTTAGCAAGGTCAACATCAATTAACATACAAGCAAAGTGTCCAAGATCACCATCTAAAGTTGCCTTATCAATGCGAATTAGAGTGCCAATACTCCTAGCAATATCAACGAGAATCTGCAGATCCTAGAATTCCCACGGTAGTCTGTAAAAACGGACCCAAAGCTGAGTCGTGGTTGATTTCTGCTTCTGGGGATCAAAGCCTGGCGTCCATTGCTGAAGGCGGAGGATTCCCGGCTTGTGAACAATAGAGCCACGGTTCCAGACGACCTCTTTATCAGCAGCTGAGTGCAAAAGGATGTGATAAAAGCCCCTGCCTATAGAAATTAGGCGCCAGTCTGATTTGAGATCCAGGTTGAGTTCAAACGTTAAATTGATAATTGAATAATTAATTAAATTGATAAAATCTAAAATCTAAAAGAAAATAGGTGAATCTGTCGTGCCATATATAATTTAAGGATCCATATTTTATAATGAGTTTATATAATTATAATTTTCAAAAATACCACAAGGATATTTTGGTGTAATATATCTCACTAGTAGTGAGACAAAAAATTATAATGCGATGGTTTCATCCATTTCCTTTTAAATTTTAAATTCCATCAATTTAATTAATTGTCTGAGTGTCCCTAAATTATTATATAAATTCTTACAATTAAGGGTAAAAAAGTCATAAAAAAAATTTATTTTGTCCGTTTGTGGTGATGAATGTCTCTAAAAGCGTCGTGCGTCACTGTCATATATATATATATATATATATATATATATATATATATATATATATTAAATTTATTTGTTTTCCTTTTTTCTTTGTTTTTAGTTCCTTCTAAAAAATTGATACATTTTTAGCAACCTATGTACTGTTGAATTGCCATATGTCCTTTTTTCTTTTTTCTTTTTTAATGCGTGGTGGATGCCTAACTGACTAGAACTTGGAACATACTATGTTGTTTCGGCTAATCAACCATTCTTTTGGTTGATTTCTTATTGGTTTAGTGTTGCTTCCTCTTCCTGTGGTCCAAGGGTAGAAGGAGAAAAGTAAAAAAATATATATATATATAATAAAAAATATAAAAAAAAAGGTATTTAGTGGAAAAGATGAAAAATGCAATTGTAATTTTTAAAATAGAAAATTTAATGAATTTTTCATTGAGCTCTGATAGATACCACTTGTGATGACTAGTCCTAATAAAGTGATTTTTGACTTATGTTTGCAATATGAATGTTACTCTTGACTTTTAATCTAACTGAAATTGGCATTTTATTCGTTACCCATACATTGCGTGAAAATGTCAATTAATAAAAAATAACAAAAAAATTATGAAATATATCAAAAAATTATTAATTTTATTATTAATACTAATAAAAGTAAAATTTTTATTTATGGCCTAACGTTTATTATTAATAATGAAAAAACAACTGAAAAAAAATAAATAAAAGAAATTAACAACTGCAAAATTTTGTTGATTTTGGTTGTTTTGTTGTTTCAGTTGTTTCAGTTGTTGTTTTCAATTATTTTTTGTTGTTGATTTTTGTTAAAAAAAAATAACAACAAAAAATATGAAATATATGAAAAAATTAGTATATTTATTATTGATACTAAAAAAATAAAAAATTATATTAATGACCTTAATTTTATTATTAATAATAAAAAAACAACTGAAAAAGTAGCAAAAATCAATAAAAATAACTGCCACATGCCTTCATTTCGAGTTTCTTTTTCTTAATACGAATGCATAAAGATTAATTTTAATAAGCAAAACACATGCCTTACTTTAGCTGTCTGTTGTTGACTAGCTGGGAGTCTCCCTTGCCTTCATATATATATATATCTTGCTGTAATGTCCGATGCACTTCTCTTTAACATCTA
>CATIWK010302467.1:0-13705 GCA_949634005.1 Mallotus japonicus | reverse complement strand
AAATAAATTTTAATTTTAATTTTTACTAATTCATGTCTTTCATATTTTTAATATTGATAAATTGGACCTCATTAGTCAATAAATGAAAGTTTTGGGGTGAATTAGTTAAAAAAAGTTGTTTTGGACTAAATTGAATTTTTCTGAATAGCTAATATGGGCTAATTGGCCAAATTTGCCAAGTTGGTGGGATAATTGGCCAAAAAGTTAAAATCTGGATTAATTGGCCATCGCATCGAAGTTCAGGGAGCATATTGCTACTTTATCCGGACATTGATATACAAAAGTGCTAAATGAATATTGTGAATGAAGCCTTTGTATTTTAATTTTGCTATATAGATATTGATTTCACTTCGATGGATTAGATCTAAATAAGTTGAAAAGTATTCCTTTTTCTTTCTTTTCAACTTATTTAGATCTAATATATCTTCTTCTCGGCTATTCTGCATAGTAGAGTGATTTACATTTATGATACTAGACCAGTTAAAACTAATAAAAACATAAATTTATTCATCAAAAAAATGAGAGAGAGGGATTCGAACTCTCAATAGTTCTTCGTGAGCTATAAGGTTTTCAAGACTGGAGCTATCAACCACTCGACCATCTCTCTGAAAGATAATTTCTATTTTACAAAAAATTTGCTGAATTTTGAGTATAATGAAATGGAAAATAGATTATTTATTATTGAAATTTATGTATGCTTGATAGTGATCATTATGTTTGAGATTATAGGACGACATAGAAATTGATTGATGTTTCAATTCTAAAAGAGTTTTGTACTTATAAATATGATTACTATGTTATGTTTTTTTGTGTTTTTTTTTTTTCGGATTGAACCTAGTTTATATTTATAAATTGGTATGTTTTATATTTATAAATTGACCCTTATATTTTTAATATTTATAAATTGACCCTAATATCTTTTTTATAATTTTTAAAATGTCATTTTCTCATATTCTTTTTCTATTTTCTATTTTCTTATTTCCCATATTTGTACTAGATAAATCATTAAAATTACTAAAACTCGAAATTTGATTCAATTTGTGGGGTCTAGTAAAAACTTCTGAACTTCTCATTTATCAGTGCATATTTAGAAAATTCCCAAATATTTGAAGAAGTTGAGGCAAATTGAATTATATTACTGAGAAGAGCAGTATGCTCTATATACAGATTATAAGTAGTATAGATAACTACAAACACAAGTGTGTAACAATATGATAAGAATATACAACTAAATGACTGAGGAAGTTACAACAGATTAGGATATAGTTATCAGCCTCCCGCAAATTAAGCTGGAGTGGACATGACAGTCAATTTGTCTAGAAGAGAAAGAAAGCGGCATTTGGACAAGGCCTTTGTGAACACATCGGTGACGTGCGAAATTCACAAGCGTACATAATCGTTTGAAGTAGTAAAATAAGATATCGTCCCACAGAGATTGCAAACTGAATATTGAAATACTAAAAGTGCTTGTTTGTTTAAAATCCGAATTTTGGTTTTAAGATTCAAATGAAAATAACAAAATAAATCTAGTTTACTCAATCAAATTTAAAGCTAGGATTCTTATTATCATTTCAACCTTTTCTAAAAATTAATTAAACATCTAAGTCAAGATTAATCTTAATTCATTTTGATGGCTTCTAAAGAATCTTGAATTTTCCTCTCGGATAAACCCATAATTAACTAAGTAAACTAACACTAAGTTTAGGACTAAGTTTTATAGCTCTCACTAACCAAGTGTTTCCTAAACTTATTTTTTAGCTTCAGCCTTAATCAATATTAGCTACTTAAATGTCTCTCAACTAAGTAAGCAACTAATAGGTTACTGTTTAAGTCTAATAGAACCTATTTATCAATCAAGTTCTAAAGTGTAGTTTCAATCATAGTATGATCAATCCTAAGATGACATTAAGTTCAACAACAACCAATGAATCAAAATTATAAACTTAGATTTTAATTCTAATAATCATATGGTTGAAATGAAATAAGAACCCTAAAAAATGTACTTAGCTACTCATGTTAACAGAAAGAGAAGAAGATGAAGTATATAGAATATAAATAATCATTTCTATTTAATGAAAATAAAAATAACAAGAGTTTAATTAAAAAGAACCCCCTTTCTGATTTAACCAACTAGAATAAAAGGTTTTCTATTCTCAAACTTCAAGCAAAATCTCTTTATTCAACATGAACAAAAATAGCATGAGCTTGAATCAAAAGCAACTTTTATTCTTAAAATAAAAAGTAAAGTAAAAATTAAGGAAAGATTAAAGATTAAATATTGTTTTTGTTCTACTAAAAGCCTCCTATTTATAACCTCCAGCCTCCAGCATCATTTAAGGTTGTTACAATTCAAATACCATAAAATCCCCTCAAATCAGCAACTCAAAATTCGAACTTAAAAAGTTGTTACAATAGCTTGCACAGCTGTGCGCACCCACGTGCACGGCTGCGCAAGAACAGTCTTTTTGTGCTG
Source organism: Mallotus japonicus (assembly GCA_949634005.1). Lineage (NCBI taxonomy): Eukaryota > Viridiplantae > Streptophyta > Magnoliopsida > Malpighiales > Euphorbiaceae > Mallotus > Mallotus japonicus. The sequence goes on along the minus strand of CATIWK010302467.1, from coordinate 11,232 downwards.
AATCAGGTTGCGTGGTTGCACAGTAGGGTGCGCGTGGCTGTGTTGGCTTTCAAGCACTCAGGCGTAGCTGTGCGCACCCAAGCACGTGGCTATGCAAGAACAGATTACTTTCAAACTTCATTTTTCTTCAAGGATTTTACTTGTTGTAACCTCCATATCTTCATCTTGACTTGTTCAAATTCCCAAATCCACTCCAAAGATCTCCAAGACATCCTACAATAAAAAATACACCAAGATTATCTTATTTAAATAAAAAATTAAAAAAAACCTAACAATTCTATCAACTTTAACAATAATATGAAAAATAACTAAAAGATCTTAAAATTTAACTAAACATGCAACTAATTTATTATTAATCCTATAATATATAGTGTTTAAAACTAAGGTTTTTCACACTCATCAATCGGCAAGCTTGTCTTCTGTGGGAATATATTTTACTTCAAGTTGATGAGAAAGTGACTTTATCTCAAACATAATGAAAGTCTATTTCGAGATGTTTAGACCTTGAGTGAAAGATTGGTGTGCTAGTCAAGAATGTTGCCGAGAGATTATCACACCAAATCGTCGGAGCTATTTTCAAAGGAAACCCGATTTCTACCAATAAGGACTGAAGCCAATGAAGCTCATTGGAAGTGTGGGAAATGGAACGGTACTCAGCATCGGGTAGAGGAGCGTGCTACCGTTCGTTGCTTCTTGGATCCCCAAAGAACTAAATTTTTACCGAGAAAAATACATTGACCTAAAGTCGATTTCCTATAATCCATGGAGCCCCGCCCCCAATCCGCATCATAAAATGTGGTGACTGAATGCGAAGGAGAAGAATGCAAGAACATGCCACAATGTGCTGTTGATTGTAGGTAACGCAAAATGCGCTTAACAGCAGTCCAGTGATTTTGAGTGGGGGCATGCATGAACTGTGAATCTTTGTTGACTGCATAGGAGATGTCCGAGCGGGTCAAAGCAATGTATTGCAAGCTACCAACAATGCTGCGATAGTGTTGTGCATTTGGGAAAAGTGGGGAGTCAACAAGATGTAATTTTGTGAATGAGCAAGAAGGTGTTATAATACCATTAGTTGTAGACATGGTGGCTTTGCTCAACAGATCCCTTATATATTTGGTTTGTGTTAGAAGCAACCATAAGTTTTCCATAAGGCTTCAACACCAAGGAAGTAATGAAGTTGACCGAGGTCCTTAAGTGCAAAGGTAGAGCTGAGATTGACAACTTGCTTAATAGTTTTGGTGCAACTACCTGTGAGGATGAGATTATCAACATAGATTAGGTAGAACATAGAAACTGAGCACTTATGCAAATAGAACAAAGATGGATCTATTTTAGAGCTAACATAGCCAAAATGCTGAATTTGCATTGTGAGTCTTTTGAACCATTGGCGAGGAGCTTGACGAAGGCCATATAAAGATTTCTTTAATCGAAAAACATATGATGGATATATATCACTAACAAATCCAGGAGGTTGATGCACGAACACAGCTTCATCAAGTTGGCCATGTAAAAAAGCATTTGAAACATCTAGCTGCTTTATGGACCAACCATGAGTGATGGCAAGAGAGAGAATAACTCGGATGGTTGCTGGTTTGATGACCGGACTGAAGGTGTCAGTGAAATCAACACCAGGACATTAATGGAACCCTTTGGCGACTAGGAAAGCTTTGTAACTGTCAATGGAACCATCGGGTTTCCGCTTGATTCTAGTCTAATCCAGGCCTGACAAGCATTAGTTGCAACGATAATTTATGGTATGAAGTGTTCTGACATAGAACCAATAATCCAGCTTAACACGAGTTGGGCACGTTAAAACCACATCTTGTAAGAGGGATTGGTTGATCATCAGTCAAGGTTTGAGAGGGTGGTGAGCTGCTGCCATCAACGTGCTTCGCTAAATCATAGCTGTGAAGCAAAGGCATTAATTGTGCACGCCAAAGAAGGAAATTGGTTGAGTTTAAATGAATGGGCAGGTGATGGGAAACATTCGGAAGTGATTGAATGTTTGATTGAGAATTGTTTGTAGGGATTAAAGCAGTTTCGGTATTTGAAGAACTAGACATGGTAAAGCTTGGGTTGTTAAACCACGCAAAGCTCTGATACCATAACGAAGTTGAGGCAAATTGAATTATATTACTGAGAAGAGCAGTATGCTTTATATACAGATTACAAGTAGTATAGATAACCACAAACACAAGTGTGTAACAATATGATAAATGACTTAGGAAGTTACAATATATTAAGATATGTTTATCAATATTATGAATAAATGTACATGGATAATATATTAATTTCGTAGAATTTGCTATAGTTTATGGACTATTTTTTGAAATTCTTGTGAGAAATTCAATATTTTCGAAGATATTTCACATCAATATCATATGCATATATCCACATTCAGAATTTCAAATGCTCCATAGCTTGTATGGGATTATACTTGTTAATGGTGGGCATTGATATTTCTTTTCTTTGTTCAGCCACAGTCCAAATGGCTAAATCTCATGACTTAAATCTTATGAGTTGATATAAAAAGAGTTAGGTGAGTTATGAAATTAAATTCTACTCTTTATCAAATACTTGACCTCACGACAGGATATTAATTATTATATCATTTATCTTAAACGGTCTAGGAAAATTAAATTTTATGACTTAAATCTTATTGCTTGATATAAAAAGAGTTCGGTGAGTTATGAAATTAAATTTTACTCTTTATCAAATACTGACAGAATATTATATCATTCATCTTAAACGGTCTAGGTAAATTGATATTTCCCTTTTCACCACTAGGCTGCATTTAATGATTCCAGCCTCTCAGCTATCTAGCTACTCCAGATATTTCATGAACTAACTTTTCCTTTTAGGAATAAGTTTCAATCTCATCTAAACCTTTCCGCAAAGTTTAAATTGTCTTTTTTGAACTTTTTTTTAGTAATTTACTTTTGTAACTTTGCAATAAAGATCAAATTATCTAATAATTATACTTACAATTCTTTTTTTTTAATAGATTAACGAGTTTCACTATAGAAAAATGTAAACAATGCTCCCTAATACATTAATTAGTTAATAAATTAGTTCATATTTCAGTAAAAAGTAATTTATAGTAAATAAAAAAATTTATTTTTAAAATTATATTTAAGACCAAAACTTATTTATACTTTATAAAATGTAAAAATATATTATATTAATATACAAATTTAAGTATTTAGTAATAATTTCTAGTAACGTTAAAAAATTAAAATATTTTAATTTATTTACACATTAATTTTATTTTTTAAAATTACACTCAACAGTACAATTTATTTATACTTTATAAAATAAAAATATATAATTTAATATTTATACTGCTAAAATATATTATTATCTCTTTAATTTTTTAATATTAAAATAATAAATAATATGCTAATAAAATAAACAAAAAGTTATGGTGTTAAAATATCTTCATGATAATTAACTATAAATATTATAACATATGAAATTTAAACACTTTAAATTTACATGTTAAAATTAAAAAATAATATATTTTATTAATATACTAAAATATAAATAATAGAATTGTAAATGATAAATAATAAATTCGATTATAGACCTTTACAGATAACACAGACTAATGAAAGAATAAACATAAATTTCAAAATGGCAAGAGATGAAGTAAAAAGAAAGAAAGAAAAAAGATAGAATATATGAAAATAAAAATAATAAAGAAAGGTAATTTAGTCTTATAGAAAATAGACTTAAAATTCTGAAATTCATTTGGAAATCTTTAGAAATTTATTTAGAATTTAATTTGATAATAACCAATTTCATAAAAATAGAATTGGAAATGAACTTCTGATTTAAACCAAACAAACAAATTGAATTTATAAATGAATTTTATAAAATTTTATAAGATTCATTTGAACTAAAGACATTCTAAGAATTTTGTTCTCCCCATCCACCAACATAAGTAGAATTTATCACCCATAAAATAAAACATTTTGCAAAGAGAAGGAGAAGAAGTCACCTCGCTGAAATCTCAGTGCGCTTCCAATGAGTCAAAAGAAAAGAAAAATGCACTAGGGAATGCTGTAACTTAGCATATTTACTTCCCACTAATATACAAAGTGAAACACAAACAATTAAAAATAAACTACTCCATTGGCCTAACACCCCCACCTAAAGGACCAAAAAAAAAAAAAATGGAAATGGGAGGAACCCGGAAAGAGGAGCAAAAAGAAAAACAAATAAAAAGTCATGATGCATTTACACTCAAGTGTTCAAACCCTCTTGAAGAATGATAGAATATTGCCTTGTTTAGGATCCTTGCATCCCCCCTTTTTGATACTTGCTTTGCCTCCTGGGTTAGATGGAGCCCCATTTCCGACTGCTGGAGACTTCTTAGCTGCAGGTGCCCTGAAGTTTGAATCCAAATTCAACTGTTATGCACTAGACACAAGCTAAATTTTACCAGCTAATAAGTAACGGCAGTTGATCAATAAGAATCTAGCACACCACGATGTATGATTATAACATTTTGCCCAACATTGGCTACTGGTATCAGCATTCAGAATTATGATGGCCAAAATTATTATCTACAACAGAATGGATGAACCATTGTTTTATTTTGACGTTGATACTTTATATCATGGATTTTGATCTGTAATGAACACTTTGTTTGGACCCACAGATTTGTATTAATGAAGATTTGAAACAAATTCATAGCCAGTATGAAAGCTATTAATAACAAATTAAAATAACACCTACTCATATGTGATTTGAAATCACTGTAGTTCAAAATTCAATATTTCCAATCTAAAATTTCAAATTTCAATGCATGAATCCAAATGCAAAGAATGAGGATAAGGATAAATTTACACTTAGTGCCTATATTATCCATGAAGTTCAATTCAAACGTTTAAATTTTATGCTTAATTCTAAGCAAGGAAAAAGCATGATTCCACTGTTCAAGAAATTAAAACAAAGCATGATTCCCAGGCAAGGAAATGTCTCTTACAGTATCACAAATCAAAAGTAATGACTCAAGAATCATGGCCGTCCTACACCAGTTTTTCCTTTTAGTGCCATCTAAATTGCAAAAGAGACCCTCTAATATTTTGCAAATTTAAAGATTTTATCCAAAATGCAGATAAATGAACACTGAGGTGAAAAGATTCTTTGAGCAGTTCCTCCTCCAAGGACCAAGATCAATTTAAATAATAAGTCTATTTCATTGAATTGGAAAGCTTCTACTCTTTTCTTTTTCAAAAAATGTATCCCTTGAATACGTTGAGCATTCTATTATCTATATTTGTTTTATCAACATATGAAACGGATTTTGCACATTACTGCTCTTAGCTACTTGTAAAAAATTTTATGCTGCTATAAATATTTCTAACCTGTTGTTGGCAGTATTTGTAATTGCACTATTTTCAGCTTTCTTCGTCATGTCTCTGTCATCTTTCTTCATCGCATTACCATCAGCTTTATTTGCTTCTGGATCTTTCCCTTCCCAGACCACCTCATTCACTGCAGCAGGGAACCAAATGTATTAATATACACTGGAAAGAGACACAAGAAACTGGCAGCAATAGAACACATCTTAAACAGGCACATCCTATAAGTTTCTCAGAATAACAGACAGATTTCGAAACACACAGCCATCATGCCCCATCATAGAATGCAAGGTCCTAGAATACTTTCTAAATCAAATAATTTATTACTTTACAGTACGAATATGCATGACCAAAAACTTAAAATGGAATAAATAGAGAAGGTATAAAAACTTTCAGCAAAACATAGGGATCTAGTTGATGGGAAGCAATAGAAGGGAAAAAAATACAAGCCAAGTCAAATTAGTGAGGATTTTCTAGAAATTAAGAAAAGCAGTTAAGCACTTCTGCACCTTCTCTACCACGCTCATCAATGCAGGTCCTTAACACTTTTCTCCTTTGAGGTGAATTTGGGGCAGCCTTATTGACCATATCTGCCTTACCATCAACTACAGTATGCATCTTCTCTTTAGAGGATTCACTAGAGTTGATGCTCATGCTGGAAACTGAAGAATTTTCTTTGGGAGCATGATTAGATGCTCTGGCACTTGCTTTTTCTTCCTTGACTTTAAATTTATCTTCTGTTTGGCCTTTGACAGTGGATTTCCCAGAAAGCAAAGCTATACTGCTTTTCTCCTTCAGAAGATCCGGCGATGCTAGGCTGATTGCATCTTCATAGTCATCATCTGAGTAATCAAAAATTACCTTCCTTTTTCTACTACCTTCACCATTAGAGGTGCGCTTAAAGTTGACAGCTTTGGCCTCATCATCGCTGCTCTGATCCTCTAATGCTTCACAAGCACTAATTTGAGCTTCCGCACTGGCTAATAACATCAATGAACCAGCCCCAAATTAGAAAACAAATCATCGAACAATAACCAATTCTAGACTGTAGAACATGAATTAGACCCCATATGCATAATGAAAACAATCCATCATATGGGTAAATTATTCTAATAGCCTTTACCAGTTATGTTGACTTTCATGGTGGTCGTAAAACCTTTCACAAAAAGATCTATATCTGTAAAATTTATTTTTAAAATAAGTTACTTTGACATAATCCCAATGAGAAACCCAATATACCATTCAGTTTGCTTTTTGAAGAAGTCAAATTATCAAGGTCTCTTCAATTTGGTTTTATGTGTGTGAAAACACTAGCAATATGGACTGAAAACACTCTAATTCATGCTATCTCAGAAAAGATCTTGAAAGTTAAAGTTATTGCCATTTGCAAAGGGGCTACAAAAAATATTTGCAAGACTGTACTGATTAGAGTGTCTTCAGGTCCTTCCAAAGGGGATTTGAAATATTAAATTTCATATACAAGAATGTTAAATAACATTAGTTAAAAGTTATTTCAAATCCTCATTAACAACCTTTTAAATTTATTATGAAGTTGTTTTAAAATACAAATCCACATAGTTTCCAAACAAGGAATTTGATTCAAATCCAAATATCTTGCATCCAAACAAAGCATTATAAAATTTTATTCCCTTATCATAGCTATGCAAAGAAAATTTCAGTGGTAGAAAGAAACAAAAGAAAACCAACCAGTAGAATTTGAAATAAGACTGTCATTAACTTCCGCAGATTTGAGCTTTGGCTTTGCTGATGCACGACCCCAAAGACTTGCCAATGAACTGGAACTTTTATCACCTTGGCCTTTCTTTTCATTAACTGACAACGGAGGGACTTTCTCTCCATGTACAGGGAGCTTGGACGACTGATCTCCTCTCTCATGACATTCAGATTTTACATCTTTTGCCAATATGGTAGATTGCTTACCAGCCTTTGAATCTGATTGCTCAACTTTAACTTGCTGAGGTAGAGTTTTAATGTTTTCATGTGCATAATTACTTTCAGATGGCCCTGGGACACCCAAACTTTTAGGTTGTGAAGCTGCATTACTCACAGGAGTTCCAGCAACATTGCGTTTCACTAAGGGATTAAGAATCCCACAGAACCTGATGGAAAGGGGAAAAGGAGCATGAAGAATGAAAGTTTGAAATAAATAAATAAATACGCACAAACACATATATGATAAGTGCATCTCTTGTATGAATATGCTTGACTTAGAACCAGAATATAAAGCTCAAGACAAATACAAGTGTCAAACCAGAAAATTCCTTGCCACTACTTGTACCATTTTTATCCATCCCACATGACAATTTTAGTCTCTATAATAAATGGGTGTGAGGAGTATATGGAAAGAAGTGTTTTCTTTCTGCCAAAGATACTATACCCAACTTCTAATAACTGAACTAGGGTACATTCTAATCAAGCTAAATGATTTTCAGTGATGTTAAAAATATGATACAAATGTACCCTCATTCATGTCATCCATAAGTATCTAAATATTCAAGAAAGGGTCAAAGTACATCACCCTTCCCTCAAGTGCACAGCTTTGATAGACAAAAACAAATGGCGATGGGCACAATCCCACATCAAGAAGATAGTAAGACTGAAGAGCACATAAGTAGTATCCCTTGAAAGCTAGCATTTATATTTCAAAGTGGGTAAGCATATTTATCTTTTCCCTACTCTCCCTTCTCCCACTTCCTTAGAAAGGAATGACTGTTGAAAGACAAATACAAAACCTGTTTGAGTAGGATAACTACTTGTTACCTGAAGAAACATAAGGTAACTTACAATTTGTATTGCACCTTAAACAATTAATAGCCTTGAACAAGAAGAAGCAGAACCAATCTAAAAAAAAAAGCCATCAATAAAAAAAGGCAATAGACTTTGTCCTTGTGATAGACATTGTGACCATAGTTTGGCAATTTTTTTCCTGTGCAAATAAGCACTTCTAAGAAAATACCTTGGCAAGTTATTCTAAACACACAAAATGTTTTAATGATCCTGATAAGAATTCATGGATTCATTCTGTCAGCACGTACAAAGCAAAAAAGACAGCTAACACATTTGCCTTGATCACAGCTACAATTGCAACAAATAAAAAATTTGCCAATTTTGTACCCTAAAGACAAGTTTCTTTAAAGTTAATGCCAGTAACAAATATCTCTGGTTTACCACATGCAAGCCCAGCATGAAAGAAAGAGATTACAGAATAGAGGGGCACTGTACCTGTTATCTCTTAAACAATTATCAACAACAGAGGGCTGCTTGAAGAGCTCTTCTGCCTGTACAAATTCTTCATTCCAAAGCACAGCTGCATCATTTGGCACAGCAGCTTGTACACTATAGACATGAATTGAGCAATTTCCATCAAATTCTTTTTTAGCCTCTGAAAAAAATAGATAAAGTAAATGTGAGTTCCTCTTTTTCTTGTTTTGAACAGATATTAACATGCATCAACAGCACATGCAAACACCTGGTCACCAGAAGAAGATAGAATTTAACCAAAACTTTCTTAACATGTTACACATGATATGCATCAGGCTTCCACAACCAATGTCCATGAGGAGCATCAATCCTCATTCCAATTAGTTAAAGTATTGAAACTCAGAAGAAGTCACACAAAAGAAAAACCCTGAATCGCAAATAATCATCTTTAGTACGCTTCATCAACTCCCACAATTCCTCATTTACAATTCGACAGCAATTTTTGGGCAAACTTCCAACAAAATTACTATATCCTTACAGAGGGGGAAAGAGATCAAGACAATAAATGCTCTAAAATTTTAGGGATTAATATATGATATGTGCAATTTTATGAGTCAGGAATAATATAATTGCTTAGGTGAGTGCAATAATGATTAATCAGCCAGCCCTCCCACCTTGTGTGGCAAAGAGAAGGGTAGTGTATGTGACAGGAAGGATATGTATTCATCATTCTGGATAAGAAGAAGACTTCCTTCATGATGCAAGCATGTTCTAAATCTTTATACATGCATGCATGAAAAGCGGCATAGGAAAACAATCCACAGAACTCAATTAGCCAAACATCATGCTTTCTTTAAAATATAAGGTGGTTATCAATTGTAACAGTAGAAGTCTAAGCAATCTTATAGCTCTTTCTCTCTAGGATATTCAATGATAACAGTATGGTATCAAGAAATCCTTTGATAATATAATAAAAAGATCTAACCTTCAAGTTTGGGTCCCAAAACAAGCCTTATATGGTAACTTTGAGGGTTGTTTTTCAACCATCCAGACAGAGCATATACTACTTCCAGACCACTTTTATGTTTCTCAGAAAACTCTTCAAGCAACCTATAGAGACAGCATCCATTTGTTGGAAACAGAACTTGAGAAGGGGAAAAAAATAATGAAACTATCAGCATAAACATGATATTTAAAAATACCTCTTTGCAGCATTTGATGACACCAAGAAATTGCGACTGAGCCACTTGTAAGAAACCTGAAAGCAGTGTCATTCAGATTTAAAAAGTTGATAAAACATTACTATCTTTGCGATTGCGTGGACTTTTTAGCTCACAATAATATTCCACATGGAAGTAAGATCAATGAACTTTTCCATTTATGTTGGAATACAGAATAAGCAACACACAAGATTAATCTCAGCTAACTGATATAAAAATATATCGAAAAGCAAAGACAAATTCTTTATATTTACAAGGTTTCTCTTACTACCTACGCATAAAATTATTTAGATAAAGAGCAGAATAACAGCAATCTAAATCACTAGATCAATCACTCAAATTAGAGCTGTCAACACAGGTCTATTTTCCTTTTTATTGCTCAAGAAAATGAAATTCATCTATGAAATTTGCAAAATATACACTGAAATTTTCACAAAAACAGAACTTTGAACACTAGGACTACTTCAAACAATGAATTCATGTCCAGAACTCATGATCTTCCAGTTCAACAAACTGCCAAACAAGGAAAGCTAAAATGCAAAAAATACTAAAATAAATAGCTTATAAACCCTAATCCCAACACCTAAAGATCTATGAAGAAATTTAGCAACAAATTATTCCGAAAAATAATAAAATTTTAACAGCGTCAGGTTTATCGATCAGGAGGCAGACAAAATGGTGAAGTGAAAGAAAGGACTAAAATAACAAAGAGGAGAAGTTACCACTTCAAGTTTATCAGAGACGAGAGATTCGATCTCTTCAAGTATGCCTAGGGTTTCCATTTGCGGAATTAGTTTTTTTTTTTTTTTCTTTTTGTGTTCTTTTCTTGAGTTCCAATGGAAGCGTATGCGTATCGTCCGTGCGGTTTTTCCCTCTCAAAAGCTCACTCTTTTTCCCGCCATTTTCTCTCTTCCTTCTCTGGCTTTTTATTTTTTTCTTCGGCTGTGCGCGCAGGCACATCGAATTTTGTTATGGGATAATGATCTTCTCTTTAACCTTGTCACGTGCATTTTGTGTGACCTGCTGGATTAGTATTTAGGATAAATTACTATAAACCACATGCAATTTACTTAAATACATAAGTCAATCCCTCTTTTTAAAAAATGCATTACAACATTCTAAAATTTATTTTTTCTACACTAATTCATCCCTCATCTTTTGGTTTTACTGTCGATTGATAGACCAAAATATAAATTCTTTTATCTTTTTACTATTTATATCATTTTATGTGCGAAAACTTACCCAAGCAAGCTTATACTTAACAAGTTAATTCAAAATTTTAATTAAATTTTCAAAATTTATACTATGAAAGCTTGTTCATAACAATTTAATTCAAAATTTTATTTATAAATGAATCTAATTTAACAAAATTAATACTTATAATACAAACCACACATTGGATATGGCACACTCCTTCA
>CATIWK010302455.1:0-10961 GCA_949634005.1 Mallotus japonicus | reverse complement strand
GGCGAAGAGATGAGTGTTTTTGATTTTAGGGTTAGGGTGTTAGGGTTAGATGAGAGACGAGACAAGAAGTCTCTGGAACTGGAAGGGTTGAGGAGAGACAGAGAGGCGGAGCGGAGAGAATGAGAGATGTGAGGTAACGAGGAGAATGAGATGTATTTATAAGTAGATAATTAGGGTTAGGGTTAAGTATAAAAACGACGTCGTTTTATGCTTATATGAACAGTCCTTTGGTTTTTCGGTCGATTCGGAAAACCCAAAAACCCAACCGAACCGAAAACCGAAGACCGATTTTCAGCAAATCTTTGAACCAAACTGCCCTTGTCTCATTCTCGGTTCCAAAACCGGCCTTGCATATCTGTTCGGTCCGGCTCGATTTTCTCGGTTCGGCCGGTTTTTGCTCTCCCCTAGTTAGACCAACTCCACTATTTTTTTTTCGAAATAGTATACATTCCCCTAGGTGCTGCATCTATCAAGTGCTTCAAAAGTGGACTTTTGGCAACTACAGGATCACCAACTAGACACAAATGAAGATTTTTTTCTAAGTGAACATGCTTTATCAACTCTTGAATTATAGCCTGCAGAAAGCCATTTTTACATTACATAAAGAAATGGAGTTGTGCATTGCCATTGACAAGTTTATTGTATACAAAAAAGTACCTCCTGAAACTTAAGAAACTTGGACAGTATAATTTGATGAATCAAGTTTCCATTTGCTTTATCTTCTTTTACAGTGCCCGAGTTGGAATGAAAACTTGAGCAGTTACTTCCTGCAGATGCATTAGAGAATAAATGCACAGCACCAATACCATAAAATAGAAAACTCTTAAAGAAATTTCAAATCCACAAAACTAAGTTTAATTGGTGAAAAACAAGGGAACAAAAGGTAAATGAATTAAAGTCATATCATTGATTGGCTCATCTGAGTCAGTTTTCTTTCTCAATCACATTAGAAAAGATTTGAAGTCCAGAAATCACTTACTAATTTTTTCATGAAATTAGTCACAGGATGGTCTCCAAGCATGTCTCAGCAGCAGCATCACCTCAAGCTCCCTGGTAATCTTACCAAACAGTCATGTACAGGCTTTAAAGCACAAACATCTAAAAAAAAAAACTGAAGGGATGTAAATGAGAAAATCCATCGTGCAACCTTTGTGCTCACATATTGCTCAACATGCTAATGAAGTCTTGGTAGATCACATCACCCAATAGTCAAAATAGAAATCCTTTCACCAATCCCAATGAATGCAGGTGGAGTCCTAAAAGATCACAAAACTGAACTCAAAATGTGCCAACACCATGAATGAATTGAAATCAAAAAACAAAAAAACAAGTGAGATCAAAGAAACCCTTTTTTGAATTTGTAAGACCAATGCTCCACAAGCAGATGGCGTCCTGAAAAATCACATAATCAACACTTCAAATCCACCACTGTCAAGAAGCACAAACGAAACTAAAAGAAGAAAGTCAACCATAATTCACATGTAGTTCCTTGTTTAATTCCAATCAGAACTCAAAGAGCAAAAATTACTAATTAATCAAGTAGCCAAATTAAACTCCCTTATGCTTACTTGAATACAGCTGATTGGAGTGCAGGGACCCTGAAAGACAAGGAAAGAATATCTCAGCCTGCTATAGTTTTGTTTTTCACTCTAGAGCAAAACAAAAAATAAAGGACAAAAAGAATACTTCTGATTTATGCAAAGTAATTCAATTCAATGCAATTGAATCCTGGAAACAAAGAGAATTCGACTGTAAAATTGTAAAAGAAAAAAAAGAAGGAAGCAATAGAATTGGGGACAACTATCTGTTTTAGTTAAAATTGGTTTAACATTGATGAGATGATGAAAAGGCAACATCCATTTAAGCAAGTTTAACTTCTTAAGAGCAAAAAGTGGTATGAATCTCACCAATGCGCCAAGACAATTTCGTTTGTAACTGGGTCTTTCTAAACAGCAGCGGTTAGACCAATTCCACTGCTTTCTTTTGTAGTAGTATGCATTCCCCTAGGTGCTGCATTCATTACGTGCTTCAAAAGATGACTTTTGGTAACCCCAGGATCATCCACCAGACACAAATGGAGATCTCCTCTGCGTGAACATGCTCTGTCAACACTTGAATCTTAGCCTGCAGAAAGCCATTTTTACATTGATCTATACACTTCAAAAGAAAAAATGAAAAAAAAAATCTAAAAAAAATTATTAAAGAGAGGAGGAATTGAAATTAGAGGTTGCAGAAGGTAGAGGGAATTGTTGAATTCCGCGTCGCATGAGGTGTGAAGAATTGCAAGTAGATCATCGCTGTATGATATTATCTTCTCCCTATCGATGTTTGTTGAGAAATCCGCCATTTTCTCTTCTCTTGCAGAAACAATGGCAGCTGGATGTGTGATTTTGGCTACCATTCTGAAGAAATCAAACAACCAAAAAATACAGAAATTTAATTTCAAGCAAAACACAACATAAGAGATTAAAATAGAAGCGAGGGAACGCCAAGCTTACTTCACACGCAGACGCTCCTGCATTCCTAAATGGAGCGTGAGATAAGAAGAAATCCTTTCACCAATCCCGGTGAATGCAGGTGGAGTCCTAAAAGATCACAAAACTAAACTCAAAATGCGCCAACACCATGAATGAATTTAAAAACAAAAAACAAGTGAGATCAAAGAAAACCCTTTTTTTAATTTGTAAGACCAATGCTCCACAAGCAGATGGCGTCCTGAAAAATCATATAATCAACACTTCAAATCCACCACTATTAAGAAGCACAAACGAAACTAAAAGAAGAAAGTCAACCACTATTCACATGTAGTTCCTTGTTTAATTCCAAGCAGAACTCAAGAGAAAAAATTACTAATTAATCATGTAGCCAAATTAAACTCCCTTATGCTTACTTGAATACAGCTGATTGGAGTGCAGGGACCCTGAAAAACGAGGAAACAATATCTCAGCCTGCTATAGTTTTTTTTCACTCTAGAGCAAAACAAATAATACAGGACAAAAAGAATACTTCCTGATTTATGCAAAGTAATTCAATTCAATGCAATTGAATCCTGGAAACAAAGAAATTCGATTGTAAAATTGAAAAAAAAAAAAAGGAAGGAAGCAATAGCATTGGGGACAACTATTTGTTTTAGCTAAAATTGGTTTAACATTGATGAGATGATGAAAAAGCAACATCCATTTAAGCAAATTTAACTTCTTAAGAGCAAAAAGAGGTATGAATCTCACCAATGCGCCAAGACAATTTCGTTTGGCAGTAACGATGGCAGCTGGATGTGTGATTTTGGTTGTAGAAATTAAACAACCAAAAAATACAAAAATTTAATTTCAAAGAAAACACAACAGAACAGATTAAAATAGAAGCGAGGGAAATTAAACCCCCATTTTGATAGCTTCGCTTACTTCAGAGCTTGTATACGTCCAAAGTTGACTTCAATATCCAGTTTATTCTATTCTAGTGCAAGTAAATACTTTTACCTTGGTTGTAGGATCATTCCTGGCCAGTGTTTTCAGATGCAGAGCCACTTCACTGGCTACGTCCTGAAACAACAACTGTACTGTTCAGGTATTAAGAGCATGGACCAGGCAACAAGAGAGTAAGTTAATAATACCCAAACGCCTACTTTGTAGTAATGTATAGAAAAGTTATGACCTTTTGTAGAAAAACAAAAAGAAGAAGAGAGTGGTAAAGGCATACCAACAAGGAGGTGGATGATTCTTCAGTGGATAAGGAAGCATCAAGACGAGAGCTACCAACATAGCCGCCAAAACCAACAGTGGCCGCCAAAATCATTGCCATAAAAAGGCATATAATTATTCAGTTCGTTTGTTAAACAAGTAATTTGAAAAAAAAAGCATTAAATTAAATTAATTACCTGCTGCTTGAAGGATAGGGCAAATGAAATTAGACGTTGCATTGGCAGCAGCCTTTATGGCAGCACGGCAAGAATCCACTGCTGAACCAACCAAAACTACCTAAAAAGGAACAATTGATATAGCTGCATACACATGGATGAACACCATTCCACCATATATATACTGATAAATCGTAAAAAGAGACTGATCAGGCTTGCCAGAAACAGAAACCAAAAGCAATTCCTATAATAATTTTATAAACTATTATCAGCTACACAGATTTTCACTTATTTATGCTCCTCCCTTAACAAGCATTCTTTTTGGCGCTCCTCCTCCAATTCCTTCTTAAGAAGATCCAATTCTTCAACAGTAGACACTTCAAGTTTGGCCTTCTCTGTTTTCTGCTTGCATTCATCAATCTTCCTCTCGTAATCTGTAGACTTGAAAAGAAAAAAATGAAAAAATTTCTAAAAAAAAAAATTATTAAATAGAATTGAAATTAGAGGTTGCAGAAGGTAACAGAAATAGTAGATATATTTGTAAATAACTTAGATAGTCAAACTCAGTTTAGTTTTTCTTTGTTCCTTTATACACGTGGATGATGAGCTTATTCTTGCTTGATCACCACTCTAATACTTTTTGTATATATATGTACTTTTTGCAATTAACAGCTAATATACACAAGGAGACATACTCTCTCAATTCACGCTGTTGTTAGAAGGTAGAGGGAATTATTGAATTCGGAGTCACAGGACGTGTGAAGAACTGCAACTAGATGGCCGCTGTATGATATTAGCTTTTCCACATGGATGTTTGTTGAGAAATCCCCATTTTCTCTTCTCTTGGGGTAACGATGGCAACTGGATGTGTGATTTTGGCTACGATTGCTGAAGAAATTAAAGAACCAAAAAATACAGAAATTTAATTTCAAAGGAGAGATTAAAATAGAAGCAAGGGAACGCTTCTGCATTCGTAAATGGAGCGGGAGAGGAGCAACTTATATTTATAGCCTAATTAAATATGACCGTTGCGTTTCTAAATGAATTGAGATTTTTATTTTATTATTTTAATTGAAGCGAGGGAAAAGAATCGATCGAACTTATGAGCGATGCAGTATGGTGGTGATTTAAGCATATAGGGATTTTTTTTTAATTCTTTAATTGAAATAAAGTTTTTTTTTCAAAGAAAATTAAAATAAATGATGAAAAATTTAGGCTTAACTCACATTTTGTCCACTTTACTTTTATTTTTTTCCAGATTTTCCCTGCACTTTATTTCTATAGATTCACACCTTACATTTTTAAAATTTTATAAACTATATATATATATATATTTTTTTTAATTATTCATACTTTTTTTAATAAAAAATAGTAATAAATAATAACCGCTCTTATGAAAATTAAATCTATATAATATAGTAATTTAGTCTTTAAAATTTCTATTTGATTTTTGTAAAAATAATTCAAGCAACAATTTCAATAGATTTTATTTTAATTACATATTTTAAGTAAAAATAAATGATAAAAAAATTGTATATGTGCAAATTTTTAACAAATAAAAAAATTTTATACCTTAAAATCTAGTTGGTATAAATATTTAAGAAATTAAAAAAAATATATTAATATAATTTTTAAGAAAATTTGCCCAAATTATTATTTTAAAATGATAAAGTTTGAGTATATTTAAATACCCGATTTTACATAGTAGTTATAGCAGAATCAGTACTACTATAGCAGAACCATTGGCACGTTATATCTCTTCTCTTTGAGAAAATAAGGTGCAGCGACCCCTGATTTTTCTCTTTAGTTTATAAACCAGTAGAATCATGAGACAATTGGCAGTAAAAGGGAAGGAATTGAATCCTAATTTGCTATATGATTTATGGCAATTTTAATTGAAATCTCGGTTTCAGTCAGGTAAAAAAAAAAAAAAAATTTCTCCTCCCGCTAATTCGGCAATTTTCAAAGACACCAATCGTAGTAGCTGTTCTCTTTGATCCCTTTCTCATGCCTTCGAGCGTATTAATTCAAGTTTTTTTTTAAAAGATGTATTCCATTAAAACAATGTTTATATAATTTTTTTTAAGCAAAATTGTAAATATTGAAGTTCATTAAAAAAAATTATTTTGAACATATTTTAAATAGTAAAATTAAAAATAATTTCTCTGTCATGACCCGAACCCAAAGGGCACATGGCCGACACTAGGGAATGAAAAGACATGAAGTTTCCGAAACCCGTAATAATAAACCTAAGAAGTTTTTCACATAAAAAATTAACTAACTTTGATATTTTAAAGAAAATTCAACAGAGTTTCCTCTGTACCGGGACAAAACCAAAACCTGAAAAATAACAAATAACACTTCTAATATAATTTTTCGTTCAATACTACTTCACAATAACTCCAATAATCTACCACAAGTACAAACATCTCAATCACAATAAAATCCATTTTACAAGTTATACAAGATGGTCTACTACTGCGGTGTTCTAGAATTTAAATATACAATACATATATTAAATAGACATACATAATATAGCTGGGAGAAGAAGAAACCCGACACAGACTATGATAACTGTCAGACTATCTGTGAGGTCCTGAAAAAATAAAATTGAGAGAATCAAACTTCACTGAGTGAATTAATAATATAAAATGCTTGTGGGTTTAAAATGCTTATTTAAAACATTAAATAGTTTAAATATTTAAATCCCTTTTTATTTTGATGAAAGCTATCTTTATAAAAATACCTTTCCAAAATCAGAAATATCTTTAATGCAAAACCACTCATAAGGAAATCATATAAATTAAAAATCTTTGATGAAAAACATAGTAGAACCCTAAACCTCAATTCTAATAGTCTTTCGGCTCTCTTAAATCTAATTAACTGCCATCCCGAGAGATCAAACTCAACCGAGTCACAGCAGCAGTCCAATCACTTATTCCATTATTGATGTCCCGAGAGAACAAGCTCAACCGAATTACATCTCATTTTCGGTCCGAGAGAACAAACTCCACCGAGCTCAATCCAAATACTGCCTGAGAGAACAAGCCCAATCGAGCATCAACCATAACACTGCCTGGGAGAACAAGCTCAACTGAGCATCAACCATAACAGTGCCCGAGAGAACAAGCTCAACCGAGACAATCCACACTTTTCTCAAACTCAAGATCTTAACCAGTGTGCATGTGGTCCTGGTGACACCTACTAGGTAGCACATTCTACCATTTTTTTTTTCCAAAACATATTTATTTCACATATATAAAATAAAATAAAATACAATAAATCCAACTAAAACATCTTCTTAAAATTTATTTATGGTAATAAAATAAATAAAACATGCATGTGGTAAAATTTATAATCATAAATAAATCTATACATTCAACTTTAATATTATATTATCCACATGAAAATTCTAGTTTATATACTCTCAACAAACATTTTATAAATTTAACTCACAGGTGGAACGTGCTAGCCGACGCGTCTTCGGCTACCTAGACTTTGCACCTCTTGCTCC
The DNA here is from genome assembly GCA_949634005.1 of Mallotus japonicus. Classification (NCBI taxonomy): domain Eukaryota; kingdom Viridiplantae; phylum Streptophyta; class Magnoliopsida; order Malpighiales; family Euphorbiaceae; genus Mallotus; species Mallotus japonicus. The sequence continues at coordinate 3,594 of CATIWK010302455.1, read as the reverse complement.
AGAACTCTCTAAATAATCAAAATATTTATTTAATAAATAGCTTTAAATAAATTCTTAAAAATCTTAGAAAATCATTAAAATCAAAGAATTATCAAAATAATCTTATGAACACCATAAATGATCAGTTTTGAGGCTCAAAGAATATTTCCGACTATTTAAACTAATTTACCTGGAAATAAAATTACTTCCACCATAACCATTCCGGAATTTTTATCTCAAAATCTATAAGGAATTGGGCTAAACTCAGTTACGAAAATTAATCAACACAATTTATATTATTTATTAAAAATAAACTAAGAATTTTTCGGGCTAGTTACTATTCATCACCAGAAATTCGGGTGGGACCCGCTAGATTTCTCACCGAAAACACAACACCTGACCAAAAAAATTATACCAATGTATTCCACAATTAATAGAACACATCTAAAGCCTCAAACACACCAAAATACTTATAGAATAAGAAAATCGGAAAATAAAAAAATTACTAAAAAATTCACAAAATATTCTATTGATGGAGATTGGATGTGGCATCAGCATCTACAGACTTTTTAGATGATGAGGAACATGCTGCTAGTAGTAGCTTTCACTGACCGGCAATGAGGTGCACATTCCAACTCCGACCACTTTCGTAGAATTTTTGAAATAAAAAATGAATTTTTCTGTGCTTGTTCTACTCAAACGGATGCCACTAATGCATAGAGGACGTCAAGAAATTTCTATGGTTAAAATTTCAGGTTAGTGGAGCTCATTTGAATGGTTAACGGAGAAGAGAAATAATACAAGGACTAAAATTGATATTTGCCAAATTACAACTCTGCAACCCCGAACTCATATATATAATTCTTCCCTGTGTCCTTTCTTAGCAACCCAAAACAACTCTGAAAGAATACAGAGACTAAAATTGAGATTTGCCAAATCACAACTCTCTTCTCCATTAGTAAGCCCCGAACTTATATATATAAATTTGCCCTTTGTCCCTTCTTAGCAACCCAAAATAACCCAAGTCAACCTGAGTCCACTTAGCCACTTAAATCAACTTAGCAACTTTAAGCAACCTCCTTCAACCAAACAAAACAACCATAAAACGATCACAAAACAACCATAAAACAACTATAAAACAACTCAGTAACTATACACCTTTAACAACCCTTAGCAACCTTAAATCCCTAGCAACCAAAAACAACTCAAGACAACCTTCATACACTAAGCAACCAAATCAACACAAAACGACCACCATAAACCTCCATTAACCTAACAACTAAACAACCACCAATCAACCATATTAAAAAAAAAAAAAAAAAAAAAAAAAAAAGGTCAACCAACATCTACTCAAAATCAACATCAACCTTTATATATATATATACACCAAATCTACCCATCTCCACCAACATCCACCTTCCTCTCTTCACCCGATTATACTGATCTTCTTGCACCCCTTTTTTATCTTTCTTTTTTTTCTTTTATTACATTAACATTGATAAAGGTTGTAATTTATTTAGATAGTTAAAATTCATAAAAGTTTAAATAAATTTATAAGTAGAGACTAAAATTAATAATAATTTCTTTTATTCACACCTAAATAACATTAACAATTGAGTGCAAAAATAAAATTTGTCATTGACTAAAAGATTAAAGATGCCTAGAGGAGAGGCACAAAGAACTGTCACACCATGCTCAAAATTTACAGCCTGATTTGCAAACCAGTTTGCACAAAAACTGCCTCACGGAGCACTTGCAAGCATCAAACTACCCGATCTCTAGCTAGTAAATCCTTCACTTGGGACACCCAGAACAGTACTATCTCGAAACAGTTGGCAATCTCCTTGAATTGCTGCTATGGCTAAAGAAGAATCGAATTCCAATAATACACTGTGAAAACCTGAATCCCACACCAATCTTAGACCTGTCAAGATACCCAATAACTCTGCCTCTAACGGTGTACATGAAGCCAAATTGTGCATGCAGCCCAACTTCTATTCACCTTTGTAATCTCTCAAAAGCCCACCTACCGCTGTTGCATAGTTGGGGAGTTTATATACTCCATTTGTATTCAGTTTGACAAAGCCCAAATCTGGAGGCTTCCATCCATGCAATCCTCCTCTCTGTAGTACTAGACAAAGGAGAAGCAAGAAGCTTGCAATCTCTCAAAAGTCCACCTATTTTTATATCTTATATTTCAACATTATAAATAATCATGGAATAAAAGTCTACGTTGCCTTATATAAAATGTAGTCACTCATTTTGTGAGGGGATAAGTTCCTCTGAAATTTTGTATTGTATATATTCATACAATGTGACTAGTTCTGAATCATCCCTGATAGCTCTTCTTGCTCTTGAGATTTTTGTAAGCCCATATTATCAATCTTTGCTTCAAAGTGACATGGCTGAGATTGTCCTCAGTTTCATGCTGCACATGATGCTCACTTTTGCGACCGACGAAATCAAACTTTTATGTGGTCTTCGTGATGAACTTGATTGCCTCAGAGGCTCGTTGGACAAGGTTCGTGACATGCTCCGAGTGGCTGAAGAGCAACAGGTGGTGCCCAAGAGTGTGAACCGATGGCTGAATCAAATGAAAGTTCTAGAACTCTGCTCATCAACTGGAGTCTGTTATGCAGCATTATAATCCTTGAGCTTTCCTTCACAAGAAATCGGCAGCAGATTGGAACTTCAAAACAAGAAAGTGTTGCAAGACTGTTCTCTCAGAGAAATTCAGCTAATTATGCAATCAGACTATCAAAGACTTACCCGATTGTGGATTTTTTTATGTCATGAGCTCCAATATTAATTCATGTAAATAGACAAGGAGTATTAAATGATACTATAAGCTTCATGTTTGTAATAAAAGGCTTAACCATATTTTGGGTCCTTGCACTTTTATTTTTTTCGGATTGCGTCCTTGCACTTTTATTTGTGCACATTGAGTCCCTGCACTTTTTTTTTTCGACACATTAAGTCCCTGCACTTTTATTTGTGCACAATAAGTCCTTGCACTTTTATTTATGTCGAAAAATTGAGGACTAAAGTGTCAAAAAATAAAAGTACAGGGACTAAAATGTGTCTAAAAATAAAAATATAAGGACTTAATGTGTCTAAAAATAAAAGTATAGAAACTCAATATGCATAAATAAAAGTGTAAAAATGCAATTCGGAAAAAAATAAAAATTTAAGGACCCAAAATATGATTAAACCTTGAAACAAAGATAAAGTTTTATGAATTAGATGATAAAAATTAATAACTAGACATGACAGACGTGGCAAATTTTTTTCAAATATTCTATCATCGGCTGTCATATCAGCATCTCCAAGTTGTTACCACCCATTTATTTAACGCCACCTTTACCACTTCCACTATCACCGCCACTCCCACCGCCGCCTCCACCGCTAGGAAATTTCCCGCTCACTCCGCCATCACCGCCTTCTTTGCTCTTTTCTCTTCTCTGCTTCTGTAAGTCTATTTTTTTCTCTGTTCACTTTACCACTGTATTTCTGTCTCCAAATCACACCCAAAAATTAAAAAATAAGACCATGACGATGCCGTCTGAACCACCACCGCCATCGTCTAAAACCATTATCCGCAAGCTACTTGTTGAG
>CATIWK010302408.1:0-12960 GCA_949634005.1 Mallotus japonicus | reverse complement strand
CCAAATATTAATTAATCGACTATGAACAATTTATAGCATATGTACTAAATAAATTTGTAACTTATATTATCAACTCTTGATAATAAATTTATTTAACATAATGCTAAAGGGTAAATACTCAAATAAACAAACACTTTATTTAAATGAATGTTTTATCATAGAGATAATTTACAATGTCATTATTCATTACAAAATGGCACTAGGGCACATCTATGCTAACAATATGCCCATGTGTGATTAACACAGATATGTAAGTGGTAAGAAACCCTAACCACTTAAATGTGGATGTCCGTGTCACCTCAGGTCAAAGGACTATATGCACCATTATGATCTAGATTGTGATCGTTGACTATAAGTGAATATCCTCGCAATCACAAATCTAACTTCACGTTCGATCCACCCATCACATGAGTATCCACATGTCTATTTTGATATCTCATATCAAGTAGCATGAGACTCATTACCTCCCACTATTAGTATCACATACTAATCAAGGAAAATAGATAGAGGTGATAGTCAAATTAATATTACCCAAATATTAATTTATCGACTACGAACATTTTATAGCATATGTACTAAATAAATTTGTCACTCATATTATCAACTCTTGATAATAAATTTATTTAACATTACGCTAATAGATGAATATTCAATTAAATAAACACTTTAGATAAAAAAAATTATTCTTTATTGCCATTTGGGATAATTTACAATGTCAAAATAAGTGATTGACCTCTAGGCCATACCACCTATACTAACTGTAACAATTAGTGGTTTAGAAGAAAGAAATAATCCAACCAGATCATGTTTCTCCTTCATATCCTACACAACTTCTTCTTCTTGAAGTGATAATAGTGGTTCATTGCATTTCAATAATTGAGTTTTGGTGATTAATCGATTGAGTTCACTGGAAAAACTCTTCCTTTCCATTGTTAAACACCAGAACCAGCAAAGCAAAGAATTAGAAGGAGAATAGGTGTAACAGTAACTGTGAACCTTTAAGCTCTCTTCCTCATTTAAAGAGGGAATATACACTGACACAATGAATAATCTTATAGCATTAATGAGCATCCAAAGCTAACTTAGGATAATTCAAAACATTTAATGCAAGAAGTATCAAAAAAGAAACTTGAAAGAGTATTAAGGAAGAACCATAGCACAGCTCTACATTGAGAGAGTTTCTTAGAAGGAATTCCTATAAAGTTAGGTCCTATTAAATTTGAAACTCTTTATACAAGTGAGCTAAGGTCTCCCTCTCTTATACCTTATTTATCTATAATTTTCTTTAAGTATAAAGAATTCTAAAATTTTCAGAAAGCAAACTTAAAAAGTGAAAGGTCTTGGTGCAAAACTCTAGCTCATCCTGAATCTATTATGGACTTAAAATTAGGTTTTCTTTTCTCTACCAAACTTAGTTTATTGTATTTAAAGTTTTTATAAATTGACGTTAAGAGTTATTTTTGGTTGATTTCTTTTATTAATCATGTTTAGTAGCTCTTGATCAATAACAAAACATATATTAGGTAACCACTATCGTTTGTTTGTTAATTTGAATTAACCTTCAAGGAGTAGTTCACTTAGTTGTAATGTTGTGTTTATTGTGCAGTCAACAAATATATAGCTGCTCATAGACCAATCAATGAGTTAAATGTTTGATTATAATGAGTGATGAATTAATTTTTGAAATGCTAATGTTTTTTTTTTTTAAGTTTTCATTTTTCTCTTGTGGTGTTTTTTTTTTTTTGACCAAAGTTGCTCCGAATTGTTTTTTAAATGACTAGTACAAATGGTTAAATTTCCAACACCATAAGGGGAAGAGAAGGGGGTGAGGGATTCGAACCCTCCTCTCTTCAACTGAATGTTGACACCTTTTGTCACTTAAACTACTCGTGATGGAATCAATAAACTAGTTATGAATTCATGCTTTCATAAATGCAATGTACAGATTGCAAATTAATATATGATTATTTTAAAATATAAATAAAATAATTTAATTTAATATATCAATTAAGTAGCTTATTAAAATAGAAACTATAATTTAATTAAGTAGTTTCCATAAAGTGGAAACTTATCTTTTTTTCAATTTTAATTTTATATAATTTCTTAAAAATGGGAACTCATATATTTTTAGTTTTTTAATTTTATAATTTTTTTTTATAAAAATGCCAAATAATTCAAATGTAACTTAATTCTTCAACATGTAGGCTGATATATATTATGATAATACACACAGAAATACATTATTATAAAATTCTCCTCTATATAAAGTATATTTACTTAACCAGGCAATCGCTTGAAAGTTACAAGGCAAGAATTATATTTTTCCTACCCACTTAAGCACCTTCTATACTTTGTGTAAGGAACATGGGAATTATATTTTTACATTTCCCATGTTCCATAATACAAAGTATAAATGGGAAGTTACCAATGTCAATTTTACAAAAATACACAAAAATGCCCTTCTTTTTTCTTTTTTTCATCAAACAAATTTGTTGGCCATTCTTGTAATCGATGAATAGGTACCAATACAAGCTGTTAGCAGCCCGACACTCATCGTGAAAAGGCAAGTAGCAATCTGTTTAAGAAAAAAAAAACACATTATATGACAAGAAGAGTTGGCAATTTCCCCTGAAGATATTATGTATGATCAAAATTTTATAAGAAGCATTTTCACCTGCAACTTAGTCAATCGTCCATGGAGTAAGCGAAGATAACATGCACACGGGAAGATCACAGCCTATCATATATACAATGATTGAGCACAATAAGTACTTAGAACAATATCATTTTATTGAAAACAACGACTTGTTAACAACGATTACGTATAAAGATATGCATATGTACATATATATATATAACTTACAGCAAGCATTGCAAGTGATGATCCAACAAAGGCCATCACAAAACCTGCAGTGCAGCCCCATTGATAGGTTTATGGCAGGTTCAGGAGTTGTGAATGAAACTATTGGGATAGACAGATTATTAACAAATGTGCAAAGGCAGAAATTTCTTACCAAAAAATGGAAAAGTCTGTGCAACAACTAAAGTTGAAATTACTAAACTTGTTCTGATGATTAATGATACCCTGTAAGAACTAAGCCGACCTGGAGGCATCAATTCCTCTAAACTCAATGCCACAGGTGTTATTGTCAAGGCATACTTCGTCATTGGGTTCACAACCTGCAGATTCCACAGCCAAAAAAAGAAATTGAATATGGTCTCAAATCAATTTCACAAGGAAATGTGTATCCTTATCATACCGCTGTCCAGGATGCAATCCTGGAAGCTACAAGTTCGGTTGGCATGTTTAACGTAAACTGAGATTTGATGTTGTCACCAAACATCAGGAAGCCACAAATTGCTACTCCAGTGTACATAAACCAACAAAAAAAGAAGCTGCATAGATCACAGATATATGATTTCAAACATATAAGCTTAGTGCACTGTGCACTATAGACAGTCAAACAAAATAAAAACAAGAAAATAGCTACTGAGTCACATGAAAAGTATTGTTGGTTTTTCACCTGATAATTAGAACTGATGTAAAACCTGATGGGTCTTTCATGGATGTATAAATACTTGGAAAAACGGCATGGCCAGAGAAACCATAGCCATATATGCCAACTGCAAAAGGTAGTTTTGCAAGGTTTAGAGCTGTTCCATTATGATGAAATCCAACTTTGTCCACTGCCCCAACCCATAACAAGCAGAAAGCCACTAAAATGGATGCACCAACTCCTCCAACTGAAGACAACAGCTTTAAAGATTAGCAGCTACATGTAGTTCCATTCTGTCTTCAGAAAATGGAATTCTGGAGCAACATATATAGAAGAAAAGTGAAGGTCATGGAACCTGAAAGGTAAGAGAGCAAACTAAGGTCTCGTAGCCACACAGTTGGAAGAACAATAATAGTTGCTATAAGGGCAAAGATTTGATAAGAATCAATATTTCTCCCAGAAAGACTCATGAATGTATTGGGGTACAATGTTGACAAGTTGTCACTCATCATAATCACATATTCCACACAAGCTGCCTGCAGTGCACAGTAAAATCAAGTGTCCAAAATACACAGAGGATTGAAATGAAAAGAATCAATTCACGGCACTTACATATAGTTCAAAATACAACAGTATCTGCATTTGGCCAAAAACCATAGTTAGTTCTTTGATGAAACAAGAAGAACGTCTTGTTGAGAAAATTTATGTTTAGTATTGTTTTAACTTACTGATATTATTAGGCGACCAGCCATTCCAAAAGCAGCCTGCCCAATATCAGGATAAGTTCGGAGTCCAGGTGAGCTTTCTAAACATTTCATCATCATTTTCCCAGTGTAGCAACAGAGGATGCCAAAGAGTAAGAGAATTGAGAGGCTCAACCATCCTCCTTCTTTGACTGCACAAGGAGTTGTAAGGAGTCCTATACCACACAGAACATTTATGCCTCCATTCAAGAAAAATTGAAGATAAATCAGCTCGATGAAAATATAAGCTTAACAGCTTGACAAAGGGATAATTGAATCATGGTAAAGAACAAAGTTCCTACCATTTAAGATTGCTTGGAAGAAGGAACTTCCTTCATTTGGCGATGGCAATTCATTCGTGGAGAATCTTGGCTGAGAAGATGCAGATAACTTCAGTGGCAATGTTGAGGTAGGAACTGGTTCTTGATCAGAATTTTGGTTATAGATGAGAGGTTTAGTTAGGGAAGAAGCAGATTCAGAACTTCGACGTCTGTTGTACGTTGAAGTTAAGGAACTGAAAACGCCTGCCACATTAGTCCCTTTTAAAAAGCTGAATGAAGGACTCGTAAGCATGTCTATTGATCTCCTGCACATATTCACAGAAATGAGCTAACTATGTTCTGCTTGAATTTACATGTAGTTCTTTAACATAGCCTTTCAGGAGAAAAATCAATCAAACCAGTCCAAGATCTAAGTTGAGCAGATTATACTACCCATTACATTACGATCTACTAATCTCAAGATGCTGAAATAGATTAATTAGCAAAGAAATACCTGTAACTCTGAGGCCATGATTGATTAGCAACATCAATGCTATTACTGGACAAGTTAGGTGAAGGAGAAAATGAATTATCAGATTCTGAATCATATTCATTATTACATGACCTTTCTGCCTGGTTTTCTTCATCGTCCGTTGGAAAGTCATCTCCACGGTCACGACCAAGATCCTCATCTCTCTTCATTTTTTAAAAATTTTCAACTTTATATACCCATAAACAACAAACAAACACAAACACAAATTCACATTAAACTAAGTTCTTTTCCCTTTATCCATTATTTCAGGAAGCAAAATCAAATCACAGAGAAAGAATGAATGCTGGAAGCATGGAGACACAAAAAAGGCTACCCTCTTGTGCAATTGTACACTTGTCAATATAATTAACCAAGATTTTTGGATTTGACTCCAATCCATCTATTTATAGCAACTTATTTAAAGAAAATCAACATATATGTTATTTATAAAGGTAAAAACTTATGGCCCTTTTTCATTCAAACACTCTGGTGTGAAATCACAAAAAAATAAATAAAGAAATAAAGAAAATGAAGACCATAACTGCCAACATTTTTTTAAAATTTTTTGGTCAGGGGAGGGGTCTTGAGAGTAGCCTCCGTTGAGGTTTATACCACTTCATCTATAGATGGATGGCTTGCGGGTAGCAGATTTTGTCAAGTAAAATATAGTTGCACTACACCATATGAATTCTATTTAAAGTTCTGCCCCGAGGGTTCATTCATCAAATATTCATGAAGCTTAAATGACAATGAAAATAAGTGAGAATGAAAATAAATATAAAAAACATATGTACGAGACAACAACTCTGTTGAGACAGATTACACAAATTCAGTGAGGGAGAGAGGTACATAACAATAGTAGTAATGAGCATGTAAGTGGCAAGATACAAATTGCACATAATGAACTGAAACAAAGTTCATAGTTCATTATTCTATTAATTTTTCTTTAATACATTCAATTTCATCCTACCAAACCAGCATTGAGGTTATTTCAGAGATTTATTTGTCAACTTGGTTGAGCTTGCCAAGACCATTGCAATTAGGACAGACAATCTGAGCTTGATCTTTCCGAGCAGCATTAGCCCTCAATGCCCCACCAGCTGGCTTTCTGATGAAACCAGCTCCATCACACTCAGGACACCTGCCATTACCAATTGATAATTACCAACAAAACTTGGAAGTAAACAATAGAACATATGAAATTCTTTTTCATCTAGCACAACACCTTTTTTCAAATATGCAACTCAAAACCTTTAATCCTGCTGGTTATTGAATGCAGTTTTGCAGTGATTATTAACCTTGAATTAAAAAAAAAATTAGCTATCTGAAAAGGAAGAAGAAATTACAGGTCCTTGCGGGAGAAAATAATTGGAAAGGCAGTTCCAATTAGGGCGATAGCAGCAGCCCCGGCAATTAAATAATTTGTGCTATCAGCTGATACATCTCCAAATGCTGCAACGACTGTTAACGACTGCTTGTTCTTGTTCTTCTGGCTCCAATTCCACAATGCAACTCTTGAACCTGGAGGTTTTGCTGATACGAATAGACCAGAGCCTGGAGGTGGAACTGAACATATCTTGGCTGATTTTCCAGAAAAAGAAGTATGCAGAGGAGCTAAAGTTGCCATCATTCACTTGCTGAGATTTTCCACTAAAAAAATGAATGCGATTGCTTGAAATGGCTACAGAAAAGGATCTAGACCAAAAGATTTAATACCATGGTTTGTGTCTAGCTAATACATATGGATTTTGATGTTATGAACTGGATAATGCCACGTCATACCTCTAGATTCATGTTGGCTAATGGATAAGGGTGGTCCCCGAACCTTATTCAGCCAAAAGAGTTAAATATACGTCTTGACTGCTTGCTAACTTACCATATTCTTCCTTTACTACAATCATCATCAAGGGCACCTGTCCTAATCTCTAGAGAAATGTACCCTAAACTCTATAACTTCAGAGTTTTATGAGAAAGATTGAAAATTTTTTATGCTGCCAAACAGAGGAAAGAACAAGACAAGTTTCTTTAAATTTCAAGCGGTGCCCAATCGACAGATTATTACATCATGAAGCAGAAATTGGGACAACAGAAAGAGCACAACCACAAATTCTTGCTAAATGTCCTACCCTCCATATACTGTTTAGTTTAGCTCGACAAAATGCATCCGCAAACAGGATTATCCCATAGGTGAGCCCCATTAAACATGTTCGCTTAGCTGGAAGAGCTAAGCATCTCTGTAAAATACAAAACTGCAGGGAATTTGCAACTGATTTGCATTCAATTCCTTGATTTCCAGCCACACAATATGACGGACCTCTCTGGTAGAGGATTAAGCCCAAGGGTAGGTGAAGATCAAACATATCTCCTCTTTTCCGCTTACTCATTCAAACGTATTCAAAAATGAGTTGTACTTATTTGAATAGAGACCTCGTTGCTGGACTTACATGGATCCTCCATCCATGCCCTGCTGACGCCATCAAGCTTTATGTCTGCAATTCTAGGAACACGTGTCCTCAGTGCTACTATCTTCACTAGCAAATTAGTCATATCCCGATCAATGCTAATTGATACAATTCTAAACCACAACTGACAGAGATGGATGAAGAGAACACTAAAAATAAGCCATTTGCATTTATCACATCCCAAACTCCGCAAGGACCAAAGTGTTAAAAATAAAATAAAATAAAATAAAATTGCTACTGTGTAGTGCTGCATGCAGAAGAGAAGCATAATAAATAGTATAAAAAAAATATGCCCTAGTGCCCTAGAACATTCCCAGCTGAGATAAAAAAAAAACTAGCTTCTTCAGGAAAATATATCATATTCAAAACAACTTGATGATCCATAAACAAAATATTGAAACATAACCAAGAAATGAAGTGTAGAATCAGATATCATTCAGTAACAGACATGTAGATGGTCAAAAAAGTTATAATCCATCCCAATAAGAACTTCCACTAACACGATTTCCACTTTCATGTTGAATGCTATAGGTTATATTGATATGGAATTAGAAAAAGCATGTCCACTGAGCTGAGAGAACTTGCACATTGAAAGGTTAGCGCAGCTCAAGATTTTATGCCTTTCCATAAGGCACCCATTTGAAACTGTTAACAAAAGAAAGAAACAAGAAAATATGTTCAGCTCAACTACATCTTAATAATGAAAGAGTTGCAGTCAGCAACTTGTCTCAACCTTCTCCATCTTTTCATGCTTAATACAATGTTTTCTAATGAGATTTTCATAAATATATCAGTAAATTGTCTTGCCTTCCTACATTTTTCAAGCTTAATGCAAAATTTTCTAATGAAATTTTCAGAAGTAGAATCAGCAACTTGTCTGGACTTCCTCTATCTTGTCATGTAGAAATTGAACATATAAAAAGAATGGAGATGCCCTGAAAGCATTTAGATGAATAACATCCTAAGCACATGTCATAGGTAATCAAGGGAAGAAGATAATGATGTTTCCAATAATACTCATACATTGTCTAAGGCTAAATTAGTATTCAGATGTAACAGTTCATATTTAAAAATACTGATAACATATTAAACCATAATTGAGCTAAGCAGTAAATTCTGTGAAACAAGAAATTGTTAAAAGAAATGAAATAAGAATGGTCAGAGAAAAGCTTCGAGGAAAGATATTGTAATTCTTTACACACTATATGTATGGTATGCATGAATCAATTTTCACCCCCAAACGGCCGTAACAGTTTAGTATTGTTGACAAACAGTTAATAGCAGCTGATGAATAAGACAATAGCCAATCACAGGCATAAACACTGCACAAGGAAGCATAAAGAAACCAAAAAGGGGAAAAAAAAAAAAGTTTCACAACAAACATGGTACTTCAGCAGTTGTAAAACAATTATATATAGCACTAACAAGGTACCACCAACATAAAATCAATGATCAATTTACTGTGACGCTTTTCCTTCTCAGCAAATTTCAGCAGAGAAAGCACATGTCCTTTTCTCACTTTGAAGTCTCTTCTAAATTGAAAGAATGCACACTGTGGAATAAAATCCCACAACAATAAAGCCATCTTCAACTTTCACGATTCAGATGCTTATTTTCAGATTGGAAACTTTATCATAATGATTATATGAAAAAAATGACCCAAGACAATAATCCAACTACTATGAACTACCGCCAAAGCAGGAGGCATTAGAAAACACTTGCTCAAACTATCAAATAGAGAAGGAAATTGAAACATATAGATGACACCTCTAGAGCCATTTCCTGTAACTGAAATAATTAATTTAACTGATCACAATTAAGTTAGGAGTTGAAGTGCTTTGTTATACCCCCAATAGTACTTGTAGTGTTGATAACAATTTTACAAGATAACTCCAAGTGCCATATACGGCCAAACAAGGAAAAAAAAAAAAGGGTGTTCACAGCTTAACATCTAATTGACATGATAAGCTTTTAAATCATAACCACACATGGCAATTGAAAATTTGTCCTGTTTGTGTTGTATCTTGATGACATGCAACATGTTCAAGGCTTCAAACACCCAACATTGGTCCCATTTGCAACAGCAAGTTTCAGTTATGTAATAAATTATTGTAAAGAAACTACATTTCGCAAAACCAATCACATGGAGGAAGGAACTTGGAGAGACGCAAGCCAGAAAAATTGAACACATTATGTACAGAAAGATAACAATTCTAGTCAAGTCCTACAGAAGTTAAATGCCAGTAAGGCAGAGAAACAGGTTCCAATGCTACATGGAGAAATAACTCAATATTTTCCAGCAAAAAGTACATATAAACACATCAAAACTATAGCCAACAAGTTACAAATAAATAAAATAGTAGGCATTTAATATTTTAGCCAAAAAAAAAAAAAAACACTTAAAAAAGGCCTAAAATTTAAAGAGGCACACACACAAGGATTTGTACCTCAGTGACTTCTAAAAAGGTCCCCACTCTAACTGCTCGGCTTTCTTTCTTCATCATCTTCTTATTCTCCATCTTCATTATGAATGGAAAAATCTAACCTCACAGCGACACAAAATTTTTCTCCTCCATACGATTTAAACTAGGCAGTTTATCATCTTCTTATTCTCTGTCTTCATTATGAATGGAAAAGCCTAACCTCATGACAACACAAAAATTTTCTCCTTCATACAATTTGAACTAGCAATTCTCCATATCCTCATTGATGCTTGTTATTTACAGTAAACTGAATCATAGTACAATGTAAATATATTCTCTTTTCTAATGAGGAAGGCCGCGCAGAATCAGTAATTAGATAACCAACCTAATGACAATGGAAAAAACAAAAATCAATTCATTTCACCATCTGTTATCAGGCATAACCCAATGTGAACTCTCCCTCCTTGAAGACCTATCCACCATAGAATTTGCTCTACTTCTACCTAAACCAGAATCATTGCTACCCCTCCTTCGGATCCTTCCAAAGAAGGAAACAAAAGTGCGAAATGCACGACCAAACCCTGACCCAGGGCCATCTCTTGACCGCCTTCGACTGGGCGCCCATAAAATCCTCCTGGGCGCCCCACCAGCATTATTATTAAACCCACCATCTACCTCGGTAAAGACAACCGGAAGCTCCCTCTCTGCAGCTCTCCTTCCTCCAGTAAATCTCCCAACGGCAAAACCTCCACCGGGCAGTCTCCATATAGTTAACCCAACACCCTCCTCACTCACTTCCGGCGAATTCCTTCCATTCCCACTTCCGCTACGCATATCTGCGGGCAACTCATGTCGACAAACTGGACAAGAATTACGCAAGGACAACCATGGAAGGATACAATCAGAATGATAAATATGTTTACAGGGCATCTCTCGTGCCTCTGTATTAATTTCAAATGGTTCTTTACAAACTGCACAATGAGATTCCATAGAGACGTGATTGGATAGAATTCTAATCACAGGCATAGACTCAATCGCCGCTTTTGAAGCTGGCGGTTGCTCAACAGCATTGATTTCCAATTGAGTCAACTGATCAAGAAGCCGGTCGAACCCCGACCCCATCAAGAACTCCGACACACTCGAAGGCAAGGGACGGAGACCGGAGCCTGCACCATCATCATAGTAAAGCTCGAAGTTTCCAGAATTAGCGTCGTTTGCGACACCGCCACCATCGGGAGGTCCACGGAGGACGATAACAGGGTTGAAAGGGGAGCGATCGGCAGCAGCACCACTGCGCCGGTGGCTGCGTCGGAGTCTTGGAGAGGGGATTTGATCGTGGAAACGAGGGTGGTTGCGGTGATAAAGAGGGGAGTGAGGAGGAGTTCCGATTTGTTCGAGAAATCCGCCGCCGCAATCTGGACAGGAAATAGAATCTTGAATTGAACGAAGCCTGAGTCTGATAAACCGATTGCATCTGTAACACCAAAAAGAGGAGGAGGATCCTAGAGAAGCAGCCATAGAACTTGTGAAATTGGAAACAGAACAAAGGTAAATCCCTAGAATCGGAAACTGGTTGTGAATCTTGAATTGAGTCGAAACAGAGAGAAGAAGGGGAAAATGGGAAAGTAATTATAAAATCTGGAGATGTAACAACTCAACTACCAATAATGGTATTGGATTCCATTTGGAGGGTGATGAAGAAGAAAGTGTTTCTAGTTTTATTGACCAAAAAAAAAGAAAAGTCTTTCTAGTTTTACGAGTTGCAGTGGAGCGTACGCACGATGTATTTGTTAAGCGTGGTCCTTACGCCTGTTCTTTCTTTCTTCTTTTCTTCCTACTATTACTGAGTACTTCTACAGTGCAACCATTTGTATCAATACAAATGGAATCAGAACCGTTGGATTATTACTAATTTAATTGTAGCCATTGATACAATTTATAGGTATTGATACACCAAAAAAATCGATGGTTGTAATTAAATAAAAAGAAATCCAACAGTTCAAATTTTATTTGTATAGATACAAATGTTTGTACTATAGCAAGAGCCACTATTACTATAAACTAAAATAAAAGGCAAAGATGCAATTTCACCCCTAATATTTGTATTGACGAGCACATTTGTCTCTTATTTTTTAGATTATTTAAACGTAGAATTAAGTATTTTCTGAATGTATCAACCAACATCACCACTATATCTCTCATCAAACCAACCAACATTTTGTTGCTAATTGAGAAAGTTCTAGTCTTTCTAAAAAAAAAAAAAAAAATTACATCTATGGAGTGTGTAAAATATATTTCACCATTTCTTTCTCCTAATGTGAACTCACCTCTTTTTTTTGTTTTTAGAATTTAATAACCTAAAACACACACAGCACAGTGACACCACACGTATTCTAACAAAACCATGGTAATTTTGAACTCACCTCATTTATTCTTTGTTTTATAGCTTTATTGAATATTCATATCCCATAACTCTCAAATCATTTTCCTTTTTTATATGCATATATGTTTTAGGATGGATCAATGTTAACTTCGTTTCTTTGACACATTATTTGAGGGACCTAAATCACAATACTTGATTCTGTGTTTAAATGGTCAAAAAAAAAATAAAGGGTAAATAAGCTCTTCTATACAAACATTAAGGGTGAAAATATAATGTTGCCCAAAAATAAATAAATGAATACGGAGTCTATAAAACAACTTATTAATTTAAGAGCAATGTTAAACGGATAGAATCTAGCCATGTGTTTTTAGCTAGAAAGGGTAGTTATGGTATTTTAGGTGGAAAATAAGGGCTATTTATGAAAAACTACAAAAGTGTAATATCAATAATATCCTTTTAAAAAATATTTTATTGAAGCTCCACCATTTATTAATAAAATTAAGGTATAACCCATATTTTGCCCCCGCACTTTTATTTTTTTCTTGATTGACCCCCTCCACTTTTATTTGTATATATTGAGTCCTTTCACTTTTATTTTTTCTTGATTTACTCCCTCCACTTTTATTTTTGTTCACATTCACCCCTTATACTTTTATTTTT
>CATIWK010302391.1:0-13540 GCA_949634005.1 Mallotus japonicus | reverse complement strand
CTCTGTCGCATCCACACTCCCTTATCCCAGAATTGGGTGTCTACAGGCACGTTCTACAACTATCCTCCAAATCATTTTTATAAACATTAAAAATGATGAAATGTGTAATTTAAACGTACTAGCATCCATTCATCAAAATATTAAACAATTATATATATCAACTCAAATATAAACATTTAAATAAATAATAAATAACATTTAATGAAAATAAATATAGTTTAATTCTCATTTAAACATGGATGCTCGTAAATAACATTTTCTATGTGCAATGCATATATATAATGATAACTCACAGTTTTGCGCTCCACGAAAATGACCTGACTGGCCTGGTCCTGAAGGCCTCGGTCTCGGCGCAACTAGAGAAAATAATAATACTATAATTAGAATAAAAATTCCTAATTTAATAACTATGGAATTCTACAGACGACTCAATCAAATCAAGAATTCTACTCAGGACGGTGTCACGTTTTACGAGAAACCTACTGAAAATTCGGTAGAGTTTCCCCTGTAAAACGGACTTCCCTCTACCATAGGTAGAGCCATCCCTGCATAAAAACGACACTTCTAAACCACAATTACTCACTGCTCGAGTCGGGCCCCGGACTACATTCTAATTGCCCGACCAAGCTCACCCAGAATTTTAATTATTAAAATAATAATTTAAATTCCAAAAATTTATAAAATCAATTATTTATGTATTAAAGCATAAAATATAATTATTTATCAAAATAAATAATAAATATCACATTAACACTTAAATTGTACTAAAAATCCATTTTTCGAAATTCAGTAATTAAATAGATTAAATTATAAATTACTTAAAAATAAATTAAGCAACTAAAACTCATAAAGTCATAAATCACAAATATATTATTAATCGGATATTATTTCCCGAAATTACTATTTATTTACCAAAAATAGTAATTTATTAATAAAAATTATTTTAATATTAATAATTATTCAAAATCATCCTAAAATACAATAATCAATAATAGTTTACTAAAAATGGAAGATTTACATAATTTGTAACAATATTTTATAAAAATGCATTTATTGATTAAATTCAACAATAATTATTTTAAAACTAATTAATATCAAAAATTAAATTAAATAACTAATAATTTCTGAAAATTCATAAAAATGCAATTTTTAACCCTAAACATATTTTTAAATAATTAAATAACCAAATTCATAATTTTAGATATATAATTTATATATATATGGAAACTAATCAAAAATTAGTAAAATTACACCAAATATTAATTTAATTAACAAAAATTTATTTACACAAACCTAAAATAAAAATCACCATTAAATATAATATTCAATCATATTTCTATCAAAAATCACATTAAAATCTAATTATATAATTTTCCCCTAAAAAACAATAATTCTCAAATAAATACTAAAAATTTAAATTAAATACAGAAAATTAATCTAAAATTAAAAAATTAACTTAATACAAATCAATTTATGCAGATTTACAAATTAAAATCACCAATTAACATACTGAACAAGCACAAAACAACCTAAAATCAACTAACAGAACCAGAAAAACAACCAAAAGCTGTTAACTTCCTTACTCTGATCTGAGCTATTCCAGACCTAGACTGATGAATCCCAGCAAAGATGGAAGAGAGGGGAGTCCCTATACGTCGGAGTTGTGACTGGAATCAGCTCCGGTGAGCTGACTCAGGCTGAAGCGGGAGGTTGGTTGGTGTTGATCTCGCGCGAAGGGAAGCTAACAGGAGAAGAAAGCTTGCTGGTTCGGTTCAAGAGGAGATTTGGTTCAAGCAGAAAACGCATGGAGAAGAAGAAATTCACAGCTGAAGAAGGAGGCAACCAGAGTAAGGGAAGAAGGCACACCAAGAAAAGAAAGAAATGATGGTCCCGAAAAGAGAGAAAGAAGAGAACTCTGTTTTCTTATCTCCTTTACTTTTGACTAAAAATTTTACCTACTTTACTTAACTTTAATAAATAATAATAATAATAATAATAATAATGATAATAATACTTTAAGAATTCTTGACCATTAAAAATACAATAACACATATGTATATATATACACACATGTCCACACTAACGTGTATATATATAATTATATATAAAATTAAGTAAATTATTCAATAATACAATTAACATTAAACATTATATATATGTATAAAATAAAAACTAATAGAACATTACTAAAATTAATAATATTTAAAACAATATTTAATATTAAATATTCAAATTAATTAACTAAATAAGAAAAATTCAAATTTAATAAACTTTATTAACACTGCAAATCTCGTAATTAAATATTAAAATTTAAAATAAAATTTCGGGTCTTCACACTCACTTTTTATTGTTTGATAATCTTCATCTGTTTTTTGGTATTGCAACGAAGTCGGAGAACATCACTCTTTATTGGGTTCAAATACTGATTATTGCTGAGCCAGTCTGTATATTGGAAGGTTCTGCATGAAATGGTTACTACATGTCCAAGAAGGCTACTTAAACCAAAAACCATTTTATCTAGTATGCAGGCCAGGTAAATAATAGAACGGAAGTTGTTGGAGCCCATTTTGTATCCTTAACAAGATCATAAAATCTATAAATGCAAGGATCCTCAATAAAAGTATATAAGAATACACCTCAAGGACCCTTCATTTCCTTGTCAAACTCTGGACTTTGTATTGCACTAAATCAGTGATAATTTGATTATTACATTCAATAAACGTAAAGTCGATTAAATGATTATGTAAGTAGTTGGATTAGGGTCATAGACCACATTGACCATGTTGGGTTTCGTGATACAAAACGCAGTGGAAATTAAAAATTTGATCACGTACCTGAACCCGGATCCATGCAATTCGATTAATTGATTTAGTTAGGGTCTCTAAAACTTTACCACAATCACAAGTAGAGGCTAGATTGCTAGAAGGAAGAGAGGAGGTTCACACCGGTGACACCCTACCTCGAGCTTTTTGCTTTCTTTGAATGGATTGAGATGTCTCCAAAAGGATGCGTCCTTTACTGGTATCCACACGAACAACCTTGATTCAAAACGAATCTGTGTGCTAGCACCTTCTTGATTGTCTCACAAAATCAAGAACGAATGAACTCTCTGTGTTTCATTTTCTCCAAGGAAGAGAAGATGAATTTTAGGTGGTAGAATATTGTGTGTATGAAACCTTAGAGAACATGATATATATATAGACTTCTCATTTTGGGTTTCACTTACCAAAACACCTTTTGGTATATACCAGATTTAATTATGATTTGATTTTAAATACCAAAGCAGAAATATATTTTCCTATTTATTTAAGATAACCATTACCTTAAACAAAATAAGTAAATAAATAAATATATTTATTTATTTCCACAGAGTTTAAGTGGGCTTAGTAAACCCATATTCATTTTGGGTATGTTCTAAGTGTGTGACCCTGTAGGTTCACATAACATTGGCAGTGGGCCTAAAAAAGTGGCCTCCAGCAAGACATTATGACTACCCAAGTTATGTGAAGGTCGATAATCCAACATAACCTGATTATAGTCAATATTGTAGTCCATTTATCACATGATATCTTAATTGAACATAAGGCATAGTTCATGTCATCCTTATACAGTTCAATAACATTATGAATTGATTCCAAGTAGACTCAGAATGATAACTCTTTATCAATTCATTTCAGCATGGCCATGCATTTTCTTTTCAGTCTATCTTAAATGAGGGATAAACTCCTTCTCAATCACTCATATTCCTCACATAACTCATCTCATATCCAACAACATTATATTTCATCATCCTGTTAAAGACAATATTAAAATGTGTCAAAATATAAATAGTTATGTAGAAATCCATGGTGATTTCAAGGTCGAAGGACTAAAATAATATTACTATGTTGAGAAATACTTATGACAATTATCTATGTAGTATTCTCATAGTAGGTCAGTCCAGTACATGATTTCTCAAACATGTACCGATAAGTTGACTTAATATCTTATATTCATAATTAGTAAAACATAACCATCAGTCAACACCATACTAGCCTTAATCCATTAATATTTCTATAATAAATAAATAGCTAGGGATAATCAGAATAGAACTTATATTTTAATCTAAGGGTTTTACTATCAAGTTACATACTTGATGACCTTAGAAAGAATTAACTATTCATTTAATTATCATAAAAAGAAGTGATAATGGAAATGCCTCTTTATTAATAAAATGATAAAGTCAATACATAGTCATAAATGATTGACCTAATGCATATCACTAACAGTAAAGAATGCAGCCAGCACTCTCACCATAAGAAGAAGACCACCCAAAGTAGAAAACTTGAACTGAAACCAAAGCAAGCACCCAACACCAACTGACAGAAAAGAAGACATAAATATAAAGTGTGAAGAAGAAATCAATAGATGGAGATCAGTAAGGAACAAAAACTTGAACCGCAATGAATCCAACAAAACTCGAACAAAACCAGAAGCAAAACAAACTCAACTGAACAAATAATGCCCTTGACACCAAGCAATGAATCCAACAAAACCAGAAACAAAAAAAAACTCAACTAAACAAGCAATGAATCAATGAGTTAGTTATATGTTGTTTTTGGGCGACTATGGTTTGAGAGTTGTACTATAGCTAGTACACATGGTTCTTTAGACTTCTTGTACATGAAGCGAGACATGACCCAAATATGAGCTGGCCCTTACAGTGATTCCCTACTGGCACATGTGCTGAAACCTACTCAGAAAAAAAAAATTTCTCATGTTGATTGACTAGGATATTGACTGTGGTTCTGCAAATTTTTTTTTTTCAAGAGAATTTGGGGAAGAAAGAAAGAAAGAAGAAGAAAATGACTACGAAAAGAAAGAAGAAGAAGTCTAGTGATGCGGAAGAAGAAGAAGAAAAAGATGATGATGACTAGGATGACATGTAGGCAGGCCATGTGGGTGGTGTCAGTCCACATAGAGATGACTAGGATGGCACGTAGGCGAATAACTGCCACATGTGCTCATTCCATTACAATTAACGAGCTAGGTCTAACGGTTAAATTTTTAAAAACTTTTAGTCCTTAAATGTTACAAATTGAACAGATAGGCCTTAATTGTAAAAATTATATTACTTTCAAGCCTTGAAATGTAATTATCCCTTTAAATTAATGAGCTAAGTAATATTATAATTATAAATTTTATTGTATATTAATATGTAGACATATTATAAATAAATGTACATTTAGGGGTATAATCGAGTCGAGCAGAGTTTTGTCTAGCTCAGGTTTGGTTTATCTATTATTGAGCCGACCTTGCTATCCCACTTGGTCTTCACGAGTTGTTCACGAGCTTAAACGAGGCTAAACGGACCTAAAGAAATTTTTAAAAATACAAAGTATAAATTAAAATTATACATTAAAAAATTAAAAATAAATTACAATATGTTTAATAAAAATTATGATTTTATTCTAATTATATATTTTCTAAAATATTTTTTACAATACCAATTTATATATTATATATCTAAAATAAAATTACGAGCTAACTCACGAGCTTTTATTCAAACTTCTTCGCGAGTTTCATGAGCTGAGTTTTGTATAACTTGAACTCAGCTCGTTTATTAAACGAGGTTCAATATACAAGCTCAAAGGAGCTGTTATCGAACCAAACACTGAGCAGTTCACGAGCAGCTCGACTCGTTTACACCCCTACGTATGTTATAGATAGGGGTGAGCATTTGGTTAATCGAACCGAATTTTCATCCAAAATAAACATCGAAGTTAAAACCATAGGTATAAGGGATTAGAGATCAAGCGGTGGTTATGGGTTAACTGAATTATAATAAAATTTTATTATCAAAGTAAATAAATAAAAGTGCAGCATCTAGGATTCGAATCAAGGATATATTTTAAGTTTAGCAGCATACTTACCATCAAACTACACATGAAATTACATACATATATATAATTTAATTTATTTGATTTTCATACAATTCTCTCACTTTTAAAAGAACTAACTCAAATCAAATTCGATTCGGCTCGATTATTCTGTCTAATTTTGATTTTTGCACATCTCTAATTATAGATAATTAAAACGATGTAATTTTATCTAAAACTACGTTGTTTTAAAAAGTAAGTAATTATATTATATAAAAGGGTAATTAAAATATATTAGTATATTTAATAATTTATTAATTATTATTGTTATTAAGTAATCTAATTATATTAATATTATTTAAAATTGATGAGGTAAATAATATTATTATAATTATTATTTTTATTGTATACTAATATATATATATATATATATATAGGGGTATAATCGAGTCAATCCGACTTGCGAGCTACTTGGGATCGACTCAGAAAAAACTCGAAACCGATTCAATTATTGTCAAGTCAAACTCGAGCTTGAACTACTTGAGTAGGTATTTGAGTCAAACTCAAGATTCTAAATATGTGATTCGAAAGGCTTGTGAGCTTAATCGAGCTTTTATATATTTACCATTTTATCCTTTTATTTTAATATAATTATAAATATATCTTATCAAACCGAGTCAAGTTCAAACTCGAGTTCAAACTCAATTAGAATTTGAATATTTTAAAATATATATTTTAAAAATTTGTTTAATTAATTGAGTCAAACTCGAGTATATCAATTATTTAATCGAGTCGAGTTCGAGTTTCAAAAAAAAGAGTTTGATTGAGTTCAAACTTCAAGTTTAAAAGTCGAGTCAAGCTCGAGCCTGGCAGTGTATCGATTTGATTCAGCTTGATTACACCCTTATACATAGAGATATATTATAAATAACTAAAACAACGTAGTAGTGTATCGATTTAACTCAGCTTGATTACACCCTTATACATAGACATATATTATAAATAACTAAAACAACATAGTTTTACTCAACTCTACATCATTTTAATTAAAGCAAGTAGTGCTTTTATAAATAAAAACAAGAGACGTTAGGTCATTTTTATTAATTAAAATATAATATAATTTTATTATATTTAACTATATATATATATATATATACAGAGAGAGAGAGAGAGAGAGAGTTGCCGAAAATATATTTAATATAAAGTTAAGTACACACAATAGTTTTGCCAAAAATATGTATTAAATATATGTTTATACAAAAATTATTAATATACACAAATTTTTATTATTTATTTATTTGTAATAAATATAAATTTAATAAATAATATAAATTAGTGTATAACATAAGTTCCCGAATTCCCATTTTGAACCATACAATATCGATCTATTCTAAAAGAGTTGAATTTCCTCACTAAACCGTCCTGAAAAATGAAATAATATCGATATGAAAATTTTTAAAGTTAATATCAATATTAAAAATTTTATTTTTAAAATTTAATATAATTTTCAAATTTTTAAATTTTCTCAACTGGTATTTACCTCTAATTTTGCATATTAATTGTAATTAAAATTTTTAGATAAAGTTAAGGACTAAAGCGAAAATAAGGAAAAAAATGGGACATAATTAGGTTTTGTGACATTGCATCATGGAGTTGTTACTAAGGACCAGGAAATATAAAAACAGGGACCAAACAGCAGCACTATGACCCATGTACGTTTGAAACAGTAATTTGCCTGAGATAATAGCACTCTGTACGTGGACCTTCTAATTTAAAAGCTCTTGAATATTCATGAACACAAATTGGAACTTGAGCCAACAATTATGAAATAATTTTAATTTATAAAATTTTTATTAAGGATACTATTGACATTGTACTTTTTATGTTTTCAATATATAACCTTATAATTCCATATACATTTACTAGAATGTCCTTTCTATCCAAAAATTTTGGATAGATTCTATCCGGGAAACTTTTCTCTTAAATGTAATAGATACTCCCTTCATTCCATTTCAATTGTCATTTAAGGTGGTGTCACAAATATTTAGAATCTTATTTAATAGGCATAATTATATATGCAAATGAATATATTACTCTCTATTAGAAAGACTAAAAGTTAATATTCCAGTAGAGAAGACTTAATCTAAAACCAAGATATGGGTAAAGTTGGAAAGAAAAGTTTATTTTTTATAGTAATCTATAAAGTCATTTGGAGTGGAACAAATTCTATTTCTTAAAACAATAATTGGAATGGAATGGAGGGAGTAGCTTTTAAAAGATGGGACATATTCCAAAATATCATTAAAGAAAATTAAAACAAAGTTATGAAGATGAGCTTGAAAGATATCACTCATCAAATTATAAATATACTCTAAATATATAGTAGATGGTGCATTAATTAATCCGCAAAGCCATAACTAAAAACTCATAATCAATATCTTGTATTATGACTTTCCTTTGAGAATTACTTCCCATTAAGAAACAATTTAATGATTAATTTGGCAAATTTCAAACAATATCTCCTAGTGTCATTAACCATTCAACTCCCAGTACTAGTGAGAGAGTAGTCAAATGGTTACTCCTCTCCAAAGGCATACTGAAGTGCAGGGTTCAATTCCTACCATTGTCGATTCAAAAGTGCCCCCTAGTGTGTAGTTCATCGATAATAAAGTCACATGACCTCCTAATTTACGAAAAGAAAAAAAAAACTATTCAATTCCTAGTACCACTTTTTATCCTTGTAAAATAATTTTCACTTTAGAACACTTAATGCACAAGTCAAAATGCACCCATAAATTATTTCACCTTAAAATGTCAACAACTTTCAAGTCAATAAGCTCACCATTCGATGACCACTACAAAAAAAAAAGTAATGGAAAATAGTGACGAATTACAAGCCATCACTAATTAGCAATAAATTATAAATGGAAAGGCTAAGTTAGTCAGTTGCAGGAGAAAAAGCAATGTACTTAACGACAGCTAACTCAAACTGCCACTAAATTTTGGCAAGTGTAACGTACTAAAACATTAGTCACCAATTAGCAATGGATTTATAAATAAACAATGGATACCCAAACTGTCACTAAGTTTTGGCGATTGTTAGGCGCGAAAATATTAGGCACTAATTTGAAATGGATAATCCATCATAAATTAGCAACAGATTTTTATATCCGTCATAAAATGGGCATTGATGAGAAAGCTAAAATTCAATAACGGATTAGTGACAGACTAGTCCGTCGTTTAATTTTAGGGTAAAAAGTGTCTCCTTCCTTCTCCTACATTTGTTGCAGCTTGCGTGAAGAGGAGAAAAGAGAAGAGGAGGGAAGAACAGGGAGAGTGTCATGACTAGTCGCCGCCATCAAAAGCTGCCACCGACCATCCACTGCCTCTCCATGCCGGAAAAAGTAAGTTAGTTATACTTTTTTTTTTGTATATTTTTTGTTATCGATATATTTTTGTTATATATTTTTTATCTATTTTATTATAGATAATTTTTTTTGTTGTATATATTTTTTATATATTTTATTGTATACTATTTTTTTTTGTCTGTGTATTGCTTGTTAATTTTAAATTCATTAATCATATGAATTTAGAGAAATAATTTGAGAACTATGTAGAAAATTTATTGAGTTTTGTTTATTTTGTGAATTTTGAGAAATAATATTGTTGAAAGTAGTTAGTTAATAATTTTCTATATTGTGAATTTAGGGAAATAATTTCAAAAAATATTAATAAAATTTATTTAGTTTAGTTTATTGAGTTAATTTTGATAAATAATTTAGGGATCAAAATATTTTGAATGTTATGAATTTATAGAAATAATTGGAGAACATATTGAGAACATTTAGTTGGTTTAGTTCATTAAGTAAATTTTGATAAAAATTTTGTTGAAATTAGTTAGTTAATTTTGTAAATTTTGTGAATTTAAATAAATAGTTTGAGAAAATATATAGAAATTTTAGCCATTGATTGTGAATTTAGAATATTTTATGAATTTATTTATATATTAGCAGTGCTTGTGATGGTGACAAATGTTGTGTTGTAGTTGAGGGTATAAGGTTGAAATATTGGGAGTGTTTTATGAATTTGCAGGTGCATGAATTTATTTAGTTGACCTCATTTTATTTATGAGGTCGATCTGGTTGAATTACGTTGTGGCGGAACTCTGCCAAACTTTCACTAGATTTTCATTAGTTAATTAAATCATCAATTTTAACCATAGATATCCATTTTGTAGCATCCTACTGGATGAAGGTATGCAACGGAATTGTCCGGCTACATAGTTTAGAGATACAAATGTCTACGTCCACTATAATGACATCTATAACATTTTTCGGCTTGTCTTCTTGAATTGTTCTCTGATTGCAAGTAAGAAAATATGATGTTCATGCGATAACCGTCAATGGTCTTGTTATCATTTGAGTGATGACATGTTCTTAACTATTGCAATTAGAGAACTAAGGAAAATGTTTGCCGAAATATTTTCAGATGTCAATCGATGAGAGACAATGTATTTCTAAATGGGTCAAGGCCTATCTACAAGGAATAATGTCTATGTTGACATTGATGACATTGGATCATCAAGTGGACAATTAGTGAATAAAGATGAAGATGACGAAGTAGAAGATGAAGATACGGGACAAGAGGAAGATGATAAGGAAAAATTTTAAAATGATGAAGATGGATTTGAAGATAAAGATGACGATGAACATCAAGATGAAGATGATGAAGAAAATGATGATTATCGAGATGATGATTAACTCTGATTAAATATACATCAATAATGTAATTAATTGGTAAATAATTGTATTTTTAATTATTATTCATGTATTTATAATATTAAGTGTTTAAATTACTTACATTTGCATTAATTATAATTTATTTCATTTCAAATATGAATTTTCCACACATAATAATAATAATAATAACAACAACAACAACGATTAACATCATTATTATTAATATTATCATCAGTCAATTATTATTATTATGTATTCCTTTTTTTCTTATATATTCATAAAATAAATTTAATTTTTTCATTTTTCTTTAGCGACGGATTAGCGACAACACTATCTGTCTTTAAATTTGTAAATTTAATGACCGATAGCATTATCATCTCCAATCCCTCTCAAATTAACGACGAATATCAGATTTTTCAAGACAAAAGGATAACAATGGATTAATTTCTATTGCTAATTGTTTTAATCATTAACCCGTCATTAAATTTTGTGGCACATAATAAACTTTTGCACAAATTCAATTAGCAACTATAAATTAACTACCGACTCTATCCGTCGCTAATTTTATTTAATGATAGAAGCGATGAAATTGTCCATCAATAATCCTCATCTTTTTTTGTAGTGAACCTTTCTATTCATAAGTTAATAGTTACACCATTATTAATCAAATTAAAAACAACAATAGATTGATGTTTCAAGAAGTCCTCAATTTTTTTCATTATTTAAGGATAAAATGTCTGACCAATACATGAATAGTATGTGCAATAATTTACCTTCCTAATTAGAGTTGTCAATCTCAATCTCTAGTTCATTTTTAATTGGTTCAATCAATAGCAATTTTGTCTTGCTTGTAATGATACTCCTTACTCCATTATTCATTATAATGCCAACATAAACCCTTTGTTAGTCATTCTTTAAGTTCTTTTTGACTCAGTCAACTGGTTGATTTTGTTTAGAATAAGGGTATCAAAATAGGTTATAAATCCTCCTCATATGCAAAATTAGCAAATTAGTACTGGGAATAAATGGGTTTGTATCAAAAAAGTTGACCTATTTATAACACGATTTAAATAAAATAGTGTCATAGGTTGACACGTTAACCTATTATAGCCCATTTAATTATACGTGTAGTGTTGTATTGGGTTAAATATTTATTATTTATATTTATTTTTTAAGCTTATTTTAGAAGATGACATGACTTTAGTAGGTTTTACGAAAATTGTGTCAATTATTGATATTGTATTATGCAACTTGATAGATTATGGATATCATTGTTTTTTTTTTTGAAAAATGGTATTTTTATAGGTGATTAATATTTAACAGGTTAAATGGGCGGTGTCAAATTTTATGAGCTACACAACCCATTTAAATAAATGGTTACATGTGTCGTGTTTGTGTAACCTGTTTAATTTTCATGTTGTATGAGGGTTGAAATATTTGACACCATTAATAAATGATTTGTGTTTGTGTGGACCTTAATCGTATCACTAAAATGGAATAACCCGACACGAACACGATCCACTAACCCGCTTTGACACCCTTATTTAAAAATATTTAAACACTTGACTCAATAACAATTGACTTATTAATACTCTTACTAGCCTAGTAATTTTCCATATTAATTCTCTTTGTGCATACTTGCACAGGAAATTACAATATCAGATTGTGTAATTAGTGAGCTTTACCTTCATAACAAGTATATGTTTAAAACATTCAATGAATATCTCCCATAGTTTGCCTTCCTCTCCAATTCTTAACCCAACTAAATAATCTTTCAAATTGATTCTAACACTCTAAAAATATCAGAAGCTTGATGACTATTGGCTAACTCTCCAACGAATACTTCAATTCAGATGTCATATATGAACAAGCAATTTGTTCTTAAACTGTTCCCATAAAAGAATTCCATGACAAGTTTTTAACTATCACACTATTAAGTAGTATCATTCTTAATCTAGATCAAAGCAATTTAAGCTTTAGAAGCTTAAGAATTCCTATGAAAACCAGAATTCACCTTACTCCGAAAATCCATCTAGTTGTATCTTCGTTTCCTAGATATAAATTCCAATCTTTATGTAAGGGTAGCTATTATCACGTTGTTGGTAACCTCTACCTAAGACTTTAGATTAATCTTGTTGTTTGGCAATGGAAGCTGAGATTCCATATTATTAACTTTTACTAAAACTCTCAAGCAAACTCTTCTTGAAATCATTAACATATTGTAGTTTATTCTCTAATTTTGCCTTATAAGCTTCTAGTTAGGATTTAATAAAGCTATCACTAGTCGTTGCCTAAGGTTATAGATCTATAATTTCTAGATTTTATTTTAAATTTTTAATTAAGAACTTATAATTTTTTTTATCAAAACAGTGGCAAAAGCAAAATTCAAGGACAACCATGATCCATATGATAAAATCTTAGAATTTTATCAAATAATTAAAAATAAGATAGAATTTTGATAATTTTGAAGGGATCAACTTCCAATTTAATTAATTTCAAGGGATGAACCTCCTATTAGGTTAAACATTTTGAATTATTATATTGCATAAAGAAAGTAGCAAAGAGGCATTATGGAATGGTGAGGCACTTTCATGTTTTCATCATTGGCCTTTAGGGTTTTAAAAAATGACCCTAACAATTTTCTCCTACTTTGGAGGAATTTGTGTGTTCTTACTAAAACATATGATAAAAGAATTTTTTATTTAAATGTCAAGGTCACAACACACAAATTCTGACAAATCATAAAATAAACTTAAGAGTTTAGAAAACATACCTGAGTCTATTTCTACTCGTCCTTTGCATTTTATCACTATGAATTCACATTTGAAAAAATAGGTTAGTACTAAAATTGAAATGTTGATTAAAATTGAATTTTGAAATTGAAATTGAAATAAGTCATGCAGACTCCAAGTCACACAAACTTCAAGCCAAATTGAAATGAGT
>CATIWK010302373.1:0-14044 GCA_949634005.1 Mallotus japonicus | reverse complement strand
ATGAAGATCTCATCCTTACATTGCTTGATTTGTAATCCAAGGAAGAACTTGAGCTTAACCATCATGCTCATTTCAAATTCTCCTTGCATTAGCTTAGAAAATTCCTCACACAAGCAATGGTTAGTAGCACCAAAAATAATGTCGTCAACATATATTTGAACAATAAGTAAATCATGTTTGGATTTCTTGATGAAAAGAGTTGTGTCAAATTTTCCTTTAGAGAATCCTTTCTCCAATAAAAAAGTTACTCAGCCTTTCATACCAAGCTTTAGGAGCTTGTATCAATCCATATAATGCTTTGGAAAGTTTAAACACATGATTAGGAAAGTCAAAACTTTAAAAACCTAGAGGTTGTTCAACATATACCTCCTCTTCAATAAAACCATTCAAAAATGCACTTTTGAGATCCATTTCAAAGAGTTTAAAATTCATGTAAGATGCAAATGCAAGTAACATTATAATAGCTTCTAACCTTGCAACGGGGCAAAGGTTTCATCATAATCAATGCCTTTTTCTTAATTATAGCCTTTGCCACTAATCTTGATTTGTTCCTATTTATGACACCTTGTTCATTGATCTTATTTCTAAACACCCATTTGGTGCCTATAATAGGATGATGTTTAGATCTAGGAACCAAGGTCCAAACCTTATTTCTCTCAAATTGGTTTAACCCTTCTTGCATAGCAAGGACCCAAAATTAATCACTCAAACATCATCAACATATTTGGGTTCAATTTGAGAAATAAGGCTAAATTAACTAAAGGTTTGGGATGAGATTGAGTGGTTACCTCCTTTGAAGTGTCACCAATGATGAGATATTTGAGATGATCCTTTTTGAAGTGCCACTCCTTGGTAGTTCATCCTTCAAGGTAAGTTGAGGCATCTCCTCACTTTCTTCCTTTTGAGGATCTTCTAGCTCCAAAGGTTTGCTTGTATTTTCCTCTTAAAGGTTCATATCTACAAATTCATCTACAACATCATCAACACTACTAAAATCCTTTCTAGGATTCAGTGGGTTAGATTGATTAAATGCAACATGCATTGACTCTTCAACTACTAGAGTTCTTTTGTTAAAGACTCTATATGCTTTGGTAGAGGTGGAATAGCCTAGGAAAATTCCTTCATCAGCTTTAGAGTTAAATTTCCTAAGACTGTCCTTGGTGTTTAATATAAAGCACTTGCATCCAAATACTCTAAGATATAAGATTTTGAGTTTTTTATTGTTCCAAAGCTCATAAGAGGTTCTATTTAAAATGGGTCTTTTGAAAACTCTATTTGCTATATAGTAAGAAGTGTTAACAGCTTCTGCCCAAAAGTATAATGGTAAGTTAGACTCATGAAGCATGGTCCTAGCCATTTCCACTAGAGTCCTAGTCTTCCTTTCAACTACCCCATTTTGTTGAGGTGTTATAGGGGAAGAAAATGTATATGAAATACCATTTTCATTGTAAAAGTTTTTGAAAAATTCATTTTCAAATTTGGTTCCATGATCACTTTTAATAGTTGAAATGCAAAAACTTTTTTCCTTTTGAACTTTTTTTAAAAAAATTTTAAAAGCTTTAAATGCGTCATTCTTATGAGCAAGAAAATACACCCAAGTATATCTAGAATAATCATCAACTAAAACATATGCATAGTGCCTTCCACCTAAACTAACAACTCTAGTTGGTCCAAATAAATGCATATGAATAAGTTCAAGTGGTCTAGAAGTGGACATTACATTTTTGAGCTTAAAGGAAGATTTAGATTATTTTTCCTTTTGACAAGCATCACAAGTCTTATCCTTAGTGAACTTGACTTTGGGTAACCTAACCACAAGTTCATGCTTATTAAGGTTATCGAAAAGCTCAAATTGCATGTCCTAGTCTTCTATTCCATGTCCATGTGTCATAGGAAATAGACATTAAACATTTAATGTCTTTATTATCAACTTTGTTCAAGTCAATTACATAGATATTGTCAACCCTTTCACCACTAAAAATTACTTTATCTTCATCTAAGCTACTAACAAAGCAATTTTTAGGATAGAAAGTGACTTTGTTTCTCATGTCATATAATTGACTAATGCTAAGTAAATTATGCTTAAGACCATCAACAAGCAATGCATGATGAATTGATAAGGATTGAGGGTTACCAATTTCTCCAATGCTTACTATCTTTCCTTTGGCATTGTCTGTAAAGGTGACATGACCTCCATCCTTACCATCAAGCTTGTTGAATTGTTCATTATGTCTTGTCATGTGCCTTGAACTTCCACTAAGTACCACTTGTTCTTAGCTCTTGTGGACTTCAAGCACACCCACACAACACAATTCAAACATTCTTTTGAACCTAAACCTTTGTTGGTATAGATTGGTTAGTTTCAAGGTATTCCAAAGGAAGCAATTGCAAGTGTAATCTTCTATAGAAGCACACATTGCTAGTGTGACCTTTGGTCATGCAATGGAAGTATTCAACATTAGTAAATCTATTTCTTTTAGGAGCATATGATTGTCTAGTATATGATACATGCCTTTTGTGTTGTGTGTATTGTTGTTATGTGGGCTTCCTAAAGGTCTTTTGTGCCATAGGAAGAGAATGAGACATACATTAACAATAGCATTTTTGTATAGTGAGGTGATTGTGTGACATACTTAAGGGTGTTGTGTCTAGTGTACATGTAAGCATGTCTAAGTTGGGACCTTTTAGCTTGTGCCTTAGACCTTTGTGTCAAGCAAGGTTGAGTCTTGGAAGACTTAGCCTTGACACTTGGTGCATGAGACAATTTAGCCTTGATGGGTTGAGTCTCAAGAGGTTTAGAAGTAGAAGGAGAAGATTCACATGAAGCTTTAACAAACTTGATATGTGATGATGATAAAGAAGACATTCCATTTATGTATCCAATTCCATGGGTATTCCCATATAGTTTTTGAGAATCAAGAAGACTATCTAAGGTCTCTTTTCCCTTTTTGAATTTAGAAATGAGATTCTTTAACTCTAACACTTCTCTAGAAAGCTTAAGATTATCATCATTAGCTTTCTTGAGTTGGTCCTCCAAGGAGCTAGAAGTTTTCAAATCATTTGTAAGTTTTTCATTTAATTCAACAAGTTTAAAAAAAAATCATTTTTCAAGTTTTCAAATTCCTTGGACAAGTTAGATAGCTCATGCTTGTAAAGCTTTTTCTTAGAGAGTAAGCTTTTACATTTAAGCATGAGTTTGCTCACAATAGAGCTCTCATCATCATCATCATCATAAGAAGAGTGAGAAGTAGACGGTACCTCATTTTTATCTTCAAAAGCCATAAGATAAAGGTTGGCCACTTCTTGTTGCTCCTCTTCCTTTTTCGATTTGGAGGAGTCATCCCATGAAGCATTGAAGGCGTTCTTCTTGTCCTTTGTTCCCTTATTCTTGAACTTCGATCTTGGACATTCATTCGTAATGTATCTCGATTTCTTGTATTCATAATAAGTGACTTCCTTGTTCTTTTTGCCTTCATACTTCCTGTTGTCTCTTTGCCTTGAAAGCTTTTTCTCTTCAAGAATTTCTTGAATTCTCTAGTGATTATGGCTATTTCATAATCATCTTCACTAGAATCAATAAGGCTTTCATCATCAGTTGCTTCTTGTATAGCTTTTAATGCAATCTTCTTTTTCTTCTCTTTTTTCTCATATCTACTTTGCTTTATAGTGAGCTCATGTGTAAGGAGCTTTCTAATGAGAATGTTTGGTTGAGAGGATTGAGAGGTTATGAGCTTCCTTAATTTAAGTAACTCTAGATTCCCAATCCTTCTTAGGTGGGATTCTTAGAATCTTATTGTTCACTTCTTCCTTGGAAAAGTGTTTTCCAAGTTTCTTGAGGGTTGTTAGAAGAGCATTGAGGTGATTTGTCATCTCCGTTATTAGTGATTTTTGTGGCTTTATCTTGAAAAGTTCATATTCATACATGTGAAGTTGAACTTTCTTGCTTCTCACTTGCACATTCCCTTCATAATGATTTTCAAGAGTTTCCTAAACTTCTTTTGTGAATTGGCAATGTTGAGCTTTGCCTCCTTCTTCTCTAGATATAGAGGCAAGCAAGATTGTCATGGCCTTCTTATTTTTGTAGTTCTCTTCTTTTAATTATTTGACCATTGACTTCTTGCAAGGATAGTCTCTACGCCATCAATAATGATTTTAGGTGGTTCCCAACCCTTTAGAACAACATCCCAAAGTCTAATAGGATCACTATCTAAATACAATTCCATCTTGAACTTCCAATGTGGTTAGTCACTACCATCAAATAAGGGTTTAAGAGATAAAAAGTTTGAAGATTCACTCCCCATTATCTGTTCTTCTTACAATTAAGTACAAAGAAGTTGAACTTTGATACCAATTGTATTGATCCTAGGGGGGGGGGGGTGAATAGGGCTTTTAAGAAAATAAAAATAATTAAGGATTGGGAAGATTAAGGAAAATAAAAATAATTAAGAAAAATAATTTGGTTTATCAATAAACCTACGCCTCCACCTAACTCTCCCAAGTTAGGATTTTTTAATCACCACAATCTACTCTATTAGATTGATTTTTTACAAGTTTGAGTTTTAGGCTCAACTTTAACCTTACAACCAAAGAGTTTTAGGCTTACTCTTAACCAATTCCTAAGTGTTTACAATAGGAGAATACTTAAACCTTCACAATAGAACAAGACCTCACTTCCCTTTTCTAAACCCTAGAAAATAGAAGAAGAACAGTCTAAATTCCAACACATAACCCACACTCAAAAGTGTGTAAGAATACAAGTGTAGAAAATAAAGAAGAATTTAATACTCAACTGATTTCTAAGAAGAATTTCTTTAACAACTTATTGTAACCTCTTAAATGAAGTTTCAGGTCATGTATTTATAGTTGAACATAAAAATATGGCTGTTGGAGGCATTAACTTTGTCCCCAACCTTATTCAAGCTTCATTTAATGAATTTCAGCTTTTTGTAGAGATTTTCATAGTCCCGGTCATGATACTCTCAGTCCCGGTCGTGATACTCTCAGTCCCGGTCATGATACTTAATAAAATTAGTCGTTATGGATCAGAGGTGACCATTAATGTTCAGGCACATTGCCTCATGACGCTCAGTCACGATCGTG
Organism: Mallotus japonicus; assembly: GCA_949634005.1. Taxonomy (NCBI): domain Eukaryota; kingdom Viridiplantae; phylum Streptophyta; class Magnoliopsida; order Malpighiales; family Euphorbiaceae; genus Mallotus; species Mallotus japonicus. Next base: position 8,944 of record CATIWK010302373.1, on the reverse strand, counting down.
ACTGTACTAGTGATGATTGTCCTGAGTGATGTCCCGATCGTGATCCGTGTTCGGAAGGAGCACTGGACGAAAGCTTTTCTTTTCTTCAATGAAATCATGAGAGACTTGTTGATGGTCACAATCGAGATATCCATGTCCCTAGTGAGGTCCCAATCATGATACTAATTCGTGAAGAGCACTGTGCTAAATGCCATATTTTCTTTAATGAGATCATGAGTGGCTTGCTTGTGGTCACGATCGGGATACTCTTGCCCTCAGTGAGGTCCTTATCGTGATCTTCGTTCGTGATGGTCACAGTTTCATTTTTGGTTTGGAGAAGCCTGGTCACGAGCTTAGTCTTAGTTGTGACTCAGCCCGTGATGGTTGCTGTCAAGTTTTTCAAATGCTTTAATTACTCCATGATCTTGCTTTCAAAGAGTGCCTAACTTATATGCACTTAAAGTACACTCATTAGTTACTCAAAATGTGGTTTGTTAAAATCAAAACAAGGGTGATTAACTTAAATCATTACAAAAGGTCAACGTGACATCTATGTTGTTTTTGCCTCTTGATGTGAGAAATATTATGACAATTTATTGCTATAAAAATGGTTATTTGAGGCATTTTGTGTTTTTTCATGCGAACTGTTGATCTAGTTAAAAATTACTTGAGGAAGTGTTGATTAAAAATAAAATCAATTGAGGAAGTGCTAGCTAACTGAGATTTTGGGAATTGTCTTGATGAAATTTTGTTAGAATAAGCAACCTCCTCGATTAAATTTATGATGTCTGATTATTCCTCAAGCATTGGTTTTTCAATCTCAGTTTAATTCTTGCTTCCTTGCCACAATTTATTAATTTCATGTATTAATAGCTCCATTGTTGCTTTTTTAGCTGGACTTGCTTAGGAAAAAGTATAAGCTTTAATATTTAGCATCAAAATAATTTTTGTAAGTTATTTTCTTGAAAATGCCTTTTAGTTTTCTCAGCCATTTGCATGATTAAGGCTAAATCCATCTCTACTTTAACTTTAACAAAGTAATTTAAGTGACCAATATGTTTGTTTCGATTGTGCATAAGTTAGGAAATTTTTTAGGAAATTTAGGAAATTTTTTAAGTTAGGAAATTTTTTAAGTACAAAAACTCAAGTATAGTATCAAGACGGAGATGCTCACGATCGTGAGCACCCTCATGAGCCAAACCCTCATAAAAGACATAAGTAAACAAGAGACGCAATGACCCTTATGGTCCTCATCATGATCGTGATCAAGTTCATGATGACGTCATCAGGGTCATGATCAAGCTAAGACTAATCATGACCAAATTGAACGATATGAAGCATTAGTCCAGTGACCCTTACAGTCTAGCTCACAAAAGTGACCATGACTATGACACAGGTCATGAATATAGATCACGACCATGACTAAGAAGACTATAAAGATAAAAAAAAAAGGCAGTGACCCTCACGGTCCCAGTTACGACCGTGATCTAGTTAGTGATGAGACTAATGAGTATGAGTCATGACCATGACTTAAGAAACTCAAAGAAGCTGAAGAAGGTAGTCATCCTCACGATCAGGATCACCATTGTGACCATTGATCATGATCCACATGGCAGCCTCGTAACGGTCACATTAAAGCTCTAAGGACTAATTTAATTGAGACTTACGATCATGACCATGAATATCACGACCATGACCAATAGATTTTTTATAAAAAGCTATTTCAGCATTTAATGAAGAAGGAGATGGTTATGGCTATGGAAGCTGGTCTCTAACAGTTATATTTTAATCTCCAAGTATAAATACACCTCATATAACACCATTTAAGAGGTTAGATGAAGTTAGTGTGAAATTTATTTCTTAACATTCATTACTCTCTAAAATTCTCAATTTTTATTGTTAAATTGAAAAACACTTTAAGTGTTGGGTTGAGTGTTCTAGCTTAGGTTCTTCTTTTTCCAACTTATTGGGTTTAAGAAGGGAAGTGAGGAACTAAGATAAAAGGAATTGGTTTAAGTGTTAACCATAAAAAAACATTTAGGAAATTAGTTTTAAGAGTGATCCAAGAAAATGATTGATTGTAAGGTTTAAGTTGAGTCTTCAAACTCAAAGTGTGTAATCTCAATCTAGTGAATAGATTGGTGTGGGTTCAAAAATCCTAACTTGGAAATAAGTTAGGTGGAGACATAGGTTTGTTTAAAAAACTTAACTCCTTAAATTCCTTGTGTCAAATCTTCTAAACTCTAATCCTCTTCTTAATTTTTCTTTATTTCCTTGAAATTTTCATTAGCCCTATTCACCCGCCCTCTAGGGTATTTTTCAAGTTTAATTAGTAATGATTGCTAAAACTTTAGTTTGGTAGTAATAAACCGATTATATTTTTTATTTCAGCTAGAGTTTAAGACTTTCTTTTATAATTTTTTGGTCAAATATTTATGACAAAACATTCAATGTAAATGCCTTTAACCGATTTTATTTTCAAGTCTTTTAGAATCATTTTCAAACAATAACCAAACCAATTAATGCTCTAAAGCTTAATTCCTCAGAAAAATACCTCAAATTTTCACCATAACACTATTATATCATTGCTTAATTCATGCAACTTCTATTTTCAACCTTTCATCAGTTTCAAAACCTTTACCATGCTTTACTTCACAAAGACGTTTGCATTTCTCACTCATTTTGGCAACTAAAGACATAGCCAATAAATCCCCTAAGGAATTTGATAAATTGGCTTCATGGGAATAACAACTTTTGCAAAGTTATTAAATCAATATTTCATAGCCAAGAAATTATTTTGATATAAATACAATATTTTGCCATTATTTTCATAATTCTTTGTAAAATTTCTTAAGCAAATAGCATTTCATTAGCTTTGGCTATATGTATTGCTTGGAATGTATTTTCTTGCTTAAAACTATCTCCATTTCTCAGATGAATTATGCACAATTTGCAAATAGCTAAAACCATCTTACAAAATGCTCATGAGTCATCATTCATTTAGTCTCTCCATAACTCACTTGATAAATTTCCTTAGAATTATTTATAAACTTTGCTTTTCCATCCTTATTTCATTGGATCCTTGCATTTTATCTTTCTTGCTTTGATTGTTCCAACTATCAAAAGCTTGCTCTGCTTGACCTATGGCACATGACATTCATTTTGGCATCCTTGGCACTTTATGAATTTACTAGCAACATAGAAAAGGAAATTTTAATTCTTAATGGCTTAATTGATACATAGAGCTTATTCCTAAGCCAAACCTTCTTGAAGCAAGCTATTTTTCCACATGCCTATTTTACATTATGGCTTCACTTTGTTAGCAAAATTCTGATATTATATAAAAATGAGATTACCTTACTTTGAATCATGTTTCTGTCTTTGAGGATTTGCTTTTCATTTGATTATCACTTTTTCATTAGCTATAGCATTTAATTTTCTATAACAAAAATGTTTAACCCTTTGGCTAAGATCATCACTAACTCACTGACTAATCACTCTACACATGCATCACATTCAGGCATTACCAATTAAACAAAATGACCCATTTTCAGCCGTTATGCTATTGAATTTCATTAACACATCCTTGTCATAGCAGTTATTCATACACCAAAGAAAATAATAGCAAATAGAAAAACACCAAAACTCACAAAATTCAAACTTTATTTACTTAAAGTAGTAGCTATCAAGTTAACTTTGAAAATCCAAAAAAGTAAAATATTACCAATAAGCGGTAAATTTCTAGCCGGAAGCTAGTAACCTATTTTATTTACTTAGCTTTTATTTCCCATAGAGTGGGAATATTTTTTTATCTCCACCTTTCACATTGTTCTTAAGCTTTATAAGGAGGTAGTATTTAACCATTTGACTTATCATTTTAGTATACTATCTTACAAAACAATCCCTTCCAGAACTTAGTGTTTTAGTTGAATCTACCATGAAATAGGTACTGAGGTATTTTTTTACTATCAATAGTAATCTCAATTGGCAAAATCAATTTTGCATTAGTTATACCTTCATTATGATGAGCCTTAATGTATAGAGGCTTTACGTGCTTTATCATCTCCACATATGACTTTTCAAAAACCATCCTTTTATATTGATCTAGCCTAGTGAATTGAACTGTTATGCCACTAAAGTGATCTTCCACACCACTCAAGGATGTTGCCCCCCCAATGTTTTAAATCTCAATGATATCTTCTTCAACCTCTGGTATCATGAACTCCTCTTTACTTGAAATTTAATCTTTTGTTGCTTTGGGCCTGAACTTAGACTTAGCATCAGGTTGGACCTCATGTTCCTTCTACCTCCTTTCAATTACTCTCTGTCTCTACCATCTTTTTTTTTTCTATGTATGAGTTAAAGGCTAAGGAAGCTTCTTGTGCACCACCCTATGCCATTGTTTATTTGGTGGAACAGGTTATGGTGCCACCAATCTAGGTTATTTCCTATTAGACCTTGGAGGCCTCTTGTCACTCCTCCTTGGTTTGGGTTTGTAGTTATTTTTGAAAGTATTTGGAGCAAATGGCCTTCGATCTAGTGCTAAAAATCTCATATGAAGAACGGGCCTCCATTAACTTCTGAACTTGTTTGGATTTATATTGGAAGGTTGAATCACCTCCTCTTTCTCTCTGATTTTCTTTTTTAGATCCAATAATGTTCTTAAATCCATATTGATAGAATTGTTTGATGCCACTAAGGAAAATGGATTTTTCTCTATAAGTACTGCCTCCTTCTTTTCTGTATTCAAGTGTACTCCCACACTTAGGGGCTGAGGAGAAGGCCAATAGTTCTAAGGAACAAACACTTGACCTTGAGGAAGCTATATGTGGTCTTAAGGAATTGATGTTTGGCCTTGTGGAGTTAGTACTTGGCCATCAAATTTTGCACTTAGCCTTGGGGAGTTATTGTTTGACCTTGAGGAATGGATTGTTTCTTATGAGAATTATTACCCCCCAGGCCTCTTCCTTGCTAAACAACCTCTTGATTATAAATCTCAGGCTGCAAACCTAGATTTTTCCTGCTATCAACATCATGAATCTAGACTCGTTCAGAATATGGTTTAGCAATAGATGAATGTCTAGATTCCTCTTGATGTTAAATCACACTTTTAGTGTAGTACTCTGACTTTCCTATTTGGAATGTTTTTTGTTCATTCTAGCAAACGAACTCATGATCTCTTATAGAGTTTTCTAAACAGTATTGTTGGGAAAATTACTAACTTACTGGATAGAACTTTGAAAAGAATTGTTCATCTGTGATATTGAGTCATGCATTTGCTTTATTCCTTTTACAAGAATAGCATAAGCATTAATGCCCTCACTAGTAGTAATATCAACGATTCCCAAATTTTGGCACATAGACCTTAGAGGTGCCTCGGTCGAAGTTTGATCCTAAGACACTAAGCCTTCATTAATTTGTTTCCATATATCACCTGCTTCTACAGGCAAATTATTGGTCCAGTAGCCAACTTCAAAAATTTATTTTCCACTTCTTAATAGGTTTATCTCGTTAGAATCTGTCCCACTGAGTGTGCCAAAATATTATTGGTGCAATTTCTGATCCCATCGGGCATGCCAAAAAATTGTTGCTGTATTTTTTTTAAACAAATTTGGTTCAATGTGAGAGAGTGTCAGAGGACTATTTACTTAAAATGAAACTTGACTTTTATTCAGACAATGTGAATTCCTGAGCTCTTTTACCACAATTTGCTCGAATTCCAATGAGATTTTGTAAATTTAGAAAAATTTGGATTAACTAAAGGAAAATTGAAATGTAATTAATGAATAATAGCTTAAAAGGAAATTTATATATTGCATAAAATAAATTGAAGGTTTTTGAAAATTTAAGGTAAACAAACACATGAACAAAAGTTTGCTAAAGAAAACAAAAGCTAGATAAATTTTGTGATTTGATGATTGATTGTTAGATGTCTGATTTTGTATGATTGGTTGTGTGTTGATGTTTGATTGTTGATTGAGTTGTCTTGCTTTTATAGACAAATTTTCTTCAATTAATACTTCATTAATCTTCATTACTTGCAAGCTACTTCTCCAACTTCTTATTCCTGAGTGTATAGTCTAGAGATTTCTACTTTCTTAATGCATTAACTCTTCAACATGCTTTAAGTGTTTTCTGCCTTCTTTTCCAAGACTCTTTTTTTAAGGATATTTGCAAATTAAATGATGACCTTTAGTGTTTTTTGCAGTTTAATCACAACATTTCAATTTTGGAAAAATAAAACACCAACTACTAATCTTTGGAAATTCGAATCACGGACCTCATCTCCTGTGGTCTGCTGCTTGCGTGTAAGGCTAATAGCTTCCACGCTGTCGAAATTTTTCCACGTCAGAATGATGCGTTTTGACCACCAAAACTCACCGTTTTGTTAACCTCCTTTTCCTTTACATATTGCTTCAATTAAATCTAAAATAAATCGTCTTCTTCTTATTTCTAAAACATAAACTCCATTTTTGCTTCTCATTGTTCTTTTTTTCTAGGGTTAGCATTGAAGACTCAAGATGGCAAGCAGCTCTCATTTAGTGTCTAATGGTTAGAATCCTTCGTCTGGAAGATCTTCTCGCTCAAGCATTCCATATTCAAGCTCAATTCCTTGAAAAGAATATGGCCATGTGATAACAGCATCGGTTTATACATCAATGACAGACCAAAATCCTGGACGAAGATTTTACCGGTGTGCTATTCGAAGGTGAGGAAATTCTTTCAATTTGGGTTATTAAGTTATGGTAAATGTTTAGTACAGAGTTAGGGTTTTGAAATTCATTTAAAGTTTGTACTGTATAAGTTCAACTTGAGGGGTCGAATAAAGGTTAAATAATTATTATTATTTTTTTTTGTAGCATGATGATTGTGGCTCCTTTGAGTGGCTTGATCCTGAAATTCCTGATCAGCAAAAACAAATGTATCTTAGAATGAAGGCTGAAAGAGATAGGTATGAGGAGACAGTGAAGATACTATCAAATATGGAGGGTGAGAATGAATGAGGTGAAGATGGCTAAAAGGCAAATGCTTGAAAGTCATGGTGACTTTGAAAAAACTTTGGAAGAGTATGATGCGTTACATGCTAATCTGGAGAGGAAGATTGCCATGTATCAAAGAAACCATGTACTGATGAATGTTGAGAACAAGAAGTTGAAGGATGATTTGAAGAAATTGAAACTCTGTATCATGGTGTTAATTGTTGCTGTCATGTTAATATTTTATTATGTTACAGTTCCAGTTGGTGGGACTAAGAAAATATTCCCAAGTTCTTAACTATTTAGGTTGTTGATGATAGTTTAAGTTATTAACTATTTATATTGTTGACAGTATGTTTAAGTTCTTAACTATTTATGCCCAGTATGTGTACTAATGTAGCTTGTATTTGTAAGTTATGGTAGATGACTTTGTACTCCCCTTTTTTGAGAAGTAATATGCCAATGTTAACAAAATTTATATGTTGTTATTTGTCCCTGTATCTATTTTAAAATGCATCATCAACTTAAATCATAGAACCAAACTCAAAATGAAAATTAATCAAACACATAAGATAACAAAGATTTATGTTACTTAATATAACAGGTGATACAACTTGAGCAAACCTACATAGATTCATAATAATTAAAATCACAATTATGCTTACAAGTCATCAAAAGTTAATGCTTATAAGTCATCAAAACATGAGATACTACATAAAATTATGCTTACAGTCATCAAAAGTTGATGTTACTACACCATTTATAAACTTACAAGCAAATCACACAGGTAACATATTTATCTAACTTCCCATGACCACAAAAGATTGTATAACTTCAACACATCACATAATATATATTCATCTAATTGTTAGCAGTGCTCTCTTGTGTACTAGGACCTTCAGTTGAAAGATTGCTTCTATGACTTCTTCCTCTTGCCCTGGTAAGTAGTGGTAAAGTGGTTCCAATAAGACTTGATGATGAGTTGTCCACAGATTTTGACGATGCAATTCTCCCTCTTACTTGTCCATTGCTACTAATGTGTCCAGCAGAAAGAGTTTCTAATCTTTTTTCTTTAGGCATCTGTCAACAATTTATAACTAATATCAGCATCAATAACACCATGATACAGATAGAGATAGCTATTTCCACATAACCAATAATATACATACCCTTATATAGCTATTTCCCGAGCCTTCAAATACTCTGAGACCGTATCCTTCCAAAACCTATACATCTCAATGTATTAGTAATTGCATATAAATTCTACACACAAATAAGCATATTGGTTTTGAATGCACTTCAGCATATATATTACCTGTCATTTTTCCTTTGCCTGTTCTAATTTCCTTCCATGTTCACTGCTGGTAGCTTGGTCAAACACCTTGTTGTTTTGTTAACTGAGGCTGCCTTGCTAATTGGTGCTGACTTCATTATTCTTCTTGACTTGGGCATTTCTTTGACTCTTGTGTTTTCCCCTATTCTGTTGCTGACTTCCATGAGTTGCTGGGCCTGCTGTTAGTGGTCCTCTCGAATCAGTTGCTGGTCCTCCCACTTTGGGTGGCCTACCTTTTTTTAGCTACATCATTTACAATCATAAAATCAACCATGCATAATGATTCATATTGAACTTAATAATTAAGCACAACATTATTAATATCAAATGCATTTACTTAGAGGAACTTTTTCAGGCCTCTTATAAGCTGGATTGTTGCCATTTTTGCAAGTATGCTTATTGTGACCAACTTGCAAGCACACTTGGCATCTGATTTGGATTCTGGTCCTTGCAAGTTTGTTTGTTGATGATAATTTGGGTTCTTCATCTATATCTCGCTTCCTTCTAATCTTTAGCCTCCCAGGCATTTTAGTGAAGTGTGGAGGTTTGATTGCATGACCCTCAGCTTTGGGCCACATGTTTGGCCCATTTGTTGGTTCAAGGCCAATGGAATAAGTGGAAATGTACCTTTCCACACTATAATATACATTTACAA
>CATIWK010302332.1:0-12081 GCA_949634005.1 Mallotus japonicus | reverse complement strand
GTAATATACCAAAACAAAGCTAATAAATTATATAAACATACTCTCCTCAACCTCCTGATAAAGTGGCTAGAAGAAGAGCGAATTCAGAGCAAAAAAATACTTACATGAATAGTACGAATAGTGTCAAGTGACACTATTCATTATCGTCCAGAACAGAGTTTACACAAATTTGTACAATTGAAAGCTAATAATTATATTCAAATATTCATAAAATCATACTGAAGATTAATAAAATGAACTAATTATCAAGTTGAAGATATTAAAATCTTACTGTTTTAAATGGTTTGAAGCTCCTAACTGTGGCCCTCAGAATTGTTTCCAAGTGACAGCAATGGTGAGTCTCAACTTCATATAGCCAATCTCCTTCCTCTCTGTCTCAAAAATACTCTCTCGTTTTTTTTATAGAGCCTTTCTTCCTCTTTTTTTTTTCGTCCTCTCTTCCTCCTCCCCTCCTCTTTTTTTTTAATGCCCTCTGCCTTTTATTTTTTTCTTCTTTTCTTTTCCCGTCTATCACTCCTTATTTTCCTCCTCATTTCTCTCCGGCTTTTTCTCCCAAAAAATCAAAAGTCTCCGCTCTCTTTTTTCAAAAAGACAGATCAATAGCTGGCATTAATTGTCTGCAAATTTTTTTTTTTTTTTTGCTTTTGGGCTTTTGGCCCATTAAGAGAAAAAAGACTAGGCTTTGCACTATTAAGCTCACTTTGTTTGGATTTTTATCATTGAGCCTTCGTTGCGGGCCAAACAAACCGAGAGTCCACAGTTTGCCCCTGTTACGGGTCATCAAACCGGGTGTCTACAATGTTTAACTAATTTTTTTACATTACAATAATTAATTTTACCCTATTTGTAAATATAAATTTAAGGACTAAAAATAAATTTATCAACAAAGGGTAAGGACTGAAAAGAAATTCATCAACAAAAGAGAAAATGGAGCCAAAATCTCAGCTGGGCGCGTGTGGTCAGTCTCAGTGAGGTGTCTATAAGGTCACATATTACAAGCTAAAGTGTCTATAAGGTCACATATTGCAAGCTAAAGTGTCTATAAGATCATTTTAGAAGTTTAGGTGGCTAATGGGATTTTGGCCAAAATTTCAGGAGGCTAAGTATGTATTGTGCCAAAGAAATTTGAATTGCTGCTATCATTTATAGATAATTTTGTACTTATTACTAAAAGTGTATGAATTTAGATTGTACTAAATATTAAAATACCAATGTTTATTGGTCCTCCTATCCATATTGAATCGGATTAATTAACATTCAATAAAACTCTGAATGTTGTGGTTAGGAAAACAAAAACCAATGTTGAAATTTAAAAAAAAAATAGAAGAATATTAAAATTGATTTAATTGTTTAAAAAATTACATTTCAGCTTAAAAGTTTGGGTTTGGATTCTAAAATTAACAAAAAAAAAATTAATTTAAATTTTAAATTCAACATTCGAAAAATAAAAAGTTTAATTTTTCTAAAAAATTAAATTACAGCAAGCTGGCATAAGATTTTGTACAAAATTATGTCATAAGATATGTCAATATTTTAAAAAATATAAATAAATACTAATATTTAATAAGCATATTGGTGTCAAAAATCACAATCTTTTTAACTTTTAAAAATTTATACGAAACTTTGAAATTTGGCAAAACTAACCCAATTTAATAAACAATTAACCATTGCAATTTAATCAATATATGACATTTAAGGTGAAATAGTTAATTACCTCTATTTTTGTGAATTCTACGTCCACATCATCTAAACACTAATTATAATAGTTAGTTAAACTTCAATCTCAATAATTTAAAAAATATATAAAATGGGAATGAAAATTTTATTTAATTTGTTAAGATTATATTTATTTATTTTTTTACCTAGTTTAAGTCTTTATATGAACGTGAGATTATAATAATAGAGGTGAGCTAATTCACCTCAAATGCCACGTATGTATTTTATTTTTTAATTCATAACCAAATCGTAATTGTGTTAAAATTATAAATAATATATTAAATTGGGTTAAAATTGTAAATAATATGTCAAATTGGACTAATTTTACCAAGTTTTAAAGTTTGGCATAAATATGTAAAAAAATAAAAAAAAAGTTGTGATTTTTAATAGGAAGAAGTACAATTTGAATCCTTGTGGTTTTGCTATTTGGCAAAACCAATCTTATGACTTTTTTTTGGCATTTAATTAAGTATTCTATGTTTCACATTATTTTACAATTTAATATCTTTCTAACTAATATCATCATTATTTTATAAGAATGCATTAATATAATATTAAATTTCAATGATATATTTATTCCATAGATGATATGATCAATTTAACCAATTGGTTATTTATAAAAATATTGTAAATTTATTTTAAAAATTATTATTTTTATTCATAACTAAATTAAAAAATACATCTAAATTTGATTTTTTGAGTTTATTATAGTTAGTTGAATGATATATTACTCATTATATGATTTTAACAATAAAAATGCATATTATTTTTAGATTAAATAATACATTTTAAAACAATATTTATTAGAAGGGTGTTAAAGTGTAAAAAAAAAAAAAAATGAAACACAAGGTACTTTAATACCAAAAAATACAGAATTGATTTTACCAAATGACAAAACCACATGATCAAAATTATACTTATCCCTGTTTAATATCAATAGACCTATTTAATATTATTAGCTTTTGCTACAGTACAAATATTTGTAATTATTATCCTATAAATGAAAATTAAAATTTCAACGTACTCTCCTATAATTTTTTTCCTTATTAAAAAAAAAATAAAATAAAATAAAAACGGTTTTATTTTTTTAAGTATTTCTCACTCCATTCCTTTTTAACTGTCATATTTTGAAAAAAATAAAATTTTATTTATTTGTTATTTTTGTATATCCAAGAAAATATTACCTTTTGTTTTCCTATTTTATCCTTAATAATATTTATTACACTTGTTTAGTTTTTCAATATTTTCAAAGTATTTTTAGCATACCAAGAATAAGTCTTCTAGTGTGAAATAAATTTTGAGTTTATCAGTATAGGGACAATTTAGTCTTATTTACTTATATTTATGTTCAAATAACACTTCTTTAATCAAAGTGAAACTCTAAAATATGACAGTTAAAAGGAACGAAGGGAGTAATTAATTCAGAAGAATAAAATAAAATAAAGGCAAAAATAATTTTTAAGCCCCTGAACTATAGTATTTTTTCCTATTGAGCCCCTATTGTTTTATTGTATTACGTTGAGCTCCTATGCTATTATTTATGTATACATTGAGCTCATATACTATTATTTATATAATACATTAAGTCCCTAAATTTTTTACATATTTCTATAAAATTTGTCAAATTAAAACTCAATAGCTATATGAATAATAGTATAGTAACTTAATATAATACAATGATAGGTGATCAATAGAAAAAAAGTGTATAGTTCATAGGCTTAAAAATGGATTTTGCGAAAGAGATAAATTCATGAAGCGAATATACCCACGTTGACACTTAATTGATGCTTCACTGAAACTTTAGACCAAAAAAAAAAACTTGGAGAAACCCGTGTTGTGTTCTGTCCAAGATAAACCCTTTTCTTCTTCTCTTGCAGCTATTTCTTGAGCTCAGCCTGCTCTACCCGCTTCCCAGTTTGCTTTTCTCAAGGTAATCAATCACTTCTCTACTTCTTTCTTTGACCTAAAAATGACTTTTTTTTTAAAGCTAATTCTCTTCTGTGTTACTGTCTCTCTGTTCTTTTAAAATGGAAAAGTGACTTTGAATTGCTTGAATTTTGTATGAGTTGAGTTGTGTACTTGCGTTGCTCTCGAGTTGTGGAATTTACTTGTTTATTATATTGAGCTGTAAACATAGTGTAACCTAGAATTAGTTTTAATTAAAAATTTAATGTTTTTCTTTGTTTTTCCTTCAACCTCTTTATTCATGGTGTATGCTGTGATTTTTCTACTTTGTTTTCTAATGTCAAATGTTGAATTTTTGTTACTGGTTTTATGAATTAATGGTAAAGCCTTGTCCTTTTTCTTTTTCTCCTTTCTTGAATGATGAATGCCACTGTGGTTGGATTCTTGTTTTTCTCCCTTATGGGTGTATTGGATTCTATAAACATTCATGTGGTGTGATGAAGTAGTGCCCCTTGTACTTGATTATTGTTATTGATATCAACAATTAGTGGGTACCGGGTATCATGCTTGTCCTCATTGTGGTGCATTGTTGTGGTGGCATAGTTCTTATTTCACTATGTAGTTTTTAGTTTCTAACTGTGATTTCATCTTCTTTTGACTATATGTAGATGCATATTTAGCTAAAAGTGAATGTATATTCAAGATTTCCTATGCTTTTTGTTTGTAATATTTTCTTTCTCTCTATATATTTCTTCGTGTAGCCTGATATGGCACTGGAATCTGAAATTGAGCCGAATTCTTGCTTTTGTTCAATTATGGATACATACTGATGGAGTTTTTGTAATCATTTTGATATTTTGTAGGCACATGTGCATATTTTAGAGCAAAACTGAAGCCCAATATGGCACATTTGCTTTCAACTTCTCACTCCTTAAAGTTGTCCTCTAGCTGTGGATCTTATTCTCAGCCATTGAACCAATGTCCAACAACACGTACTACCTTTTTCACAGTGTCAACTACCAGATCTCCTTTTAAAAAGCTTGTCTTACAAACAGAAAGACCAAAAAGAAGTTTGGTTGTCCATGCCACTGCAGGGCCCATAAGCCAAGAAGCTCCAACTAAATCCAGCTCCAATTCCAGCGAGACCTCTGGTGGATCATTCAAGCCACAACGAGTCATGGTCATTGGTGGAGATGGCTACTGTGGTTGGGCTACTGCCCTCCACCTATCCAAGAAAGGTTACGAGGTTGCCATTGTTGACAACCTCATCCGTCGCCTTTTTGACCACCAACTTGGTCTAGACTCTCTGACCCCTATCTCTTCCATCCACAACCGGCTCCGTTGTTGGAAATCACTCACTGGAAAAACAATTGAGCTCTATATCGGTGATGTTTGTGACTTTGAATTCTTATCAGAAGCATTCAAGTCATTTGAACCTGATGCTGTTGTCCATTTTGGGGAACAACGCTCAGCACCTTATTCAATGATTGATCGGTCTAGAGCTGTGTTTACTCAGCATAACAATGTTATTGGAACACTTAATGTTCTCTTTGCTATTAAGGAATTCAGAGAGGAGTGCCATCTGGTGAAGCTTGGAACAATGGGAGAATATGGAACACCAAACATTGATATTGAGGAGGGTTATATAACAATCACCCATAATGGACGAACAGACACTTTGCCTTACCCTAAGCAAGCCAGCTCTTTCTACCATCTTAGTAAGGTCCACGACTCGAATAATATAGCCTTCACTTGCAAGGCTTGGGGAGTTAGAGCTACTGATCTTAATCAAGGAGTGGTTTATGGAGTAAGGACTGATGAGACTGAGATGCATGAAGAACTCTGCAACAGGTTTGATTATGATGGAGTATTTGGAACTGCATTAAATCGGTTTTGTGTCCAGGCTGCTGTTGGACATCCACTCACTGTGTACGGAAAGGGAGGCCAGGTAAGGTTTATTGTTATATAGCTTTGCTATACAACCTAATGTTCTTTGTTATTTCCTTCTGATATAAAAATGAAGGAAATTTATCATTCTTTTAACAGAATCAATTCTCAGTTTGTTAAATTAGATGCAAAGATGAAGGCTTGAGAGTCATAATATATCTTTTGGCTTGTAGCTTTTACAAATTGTGTGTCTCCTTTTACTTTCTTCCATGATCTTTTGGGGCATCCTCCTGATAAAAGGTTAAAGTAAATTTGTGATAAAGAAGATCTGCTTCTGCTTTGGAACAGAAAGGCAATTTGCATCCTCTTAACTTTTTTGTTTTTATGGGAGTATCTTTCTAATTTTAAGATGCTTTTGACTAAGCTTGCCTTTCATACTGGAGATTAGGAAGCCAAAGAAGTTTTTTCTCTTTGCTTATAATGCCGTATTCTGAAAAAAGAAGTTTGATCAACAGCACAAACAGGAGTACTTTTCCCTAAAAGTTATGACTAGCACGAAAGAATAGATAAGAAAAGAAGTGATATGCATTATTCCTATAATCCTATTTGATAATCAAAGCAAGTCATACTTTGAAGTTCCATGTTCCTATACTATTAGGAACTGCTTATTATGTGAACTTATATGATTCTCTACCTAACACATGCAATCATCCATATATGCATGTGTTTGGAGGATGGCCGATGCCTCTTCTCCTTTCTTTGGTTTGTCTTTGTTGCTGAATTTTTAAGACTTTTTCTGGAGTAAACCTTGTCCTAGTCACAAATTGTGGCACATGTATTCAGTCTTTCTGTATGTTTTTTCCTCCTAGCTGCTATCTTTGAATGCTTCTTTTCTTCTTATAAAATGCCTATAGTGATTATTGTTCTCAAACTGTTCAATATTATCTGGTCAGACCAGGGGCTACCTTGACATTAGGGATACAGTTCAATGCGTGGAACTTGCCATTGCAAACCCAGCAAAGCCTGGGGAGTTTCGTGTATTCAATCAATTCACGGAGCAGTTTTCTGTCAATGGACTTGCTTCACTTGTAACAAAAGCAGGAGAGAAGCTTGGGCTAGATGTGAAAACAATATCCGTACCCAACCCACGAGTGGAGGCAGAAGAACATTACTACAATGCCAAACATACAAAGCTCATTGAACTGGGACTCAAACCACACCTTCTATCAGACTCTCTACTAGACTCGTTGCTCAACTTTTCTATAAAGTTCAAGGATCGTGTTGATACTAAGCAGATAATGCCCACCGTTTCTTGGAAAAAAATTGGTGTCAAACCAAAGACTCTTGCAGCCTAATCTAGCTAGCATGGTTTTGGGGATGTACATCTGGGAAGGTTGTTACGGAGCTCAAATTTTCAGTTATTATATTGTTTTTGTTGGATGCTGCATCCTTTTCAACCTTACATTAAATGTGATCCTTAGTTGTAATATATACAAGCGAATCAGTTGTAAGCATATCTCTGCTATTCTCGAGTTCAAGATTTTGTTTGCTGAGTTTTTACCAATTTTGGTATGCAGTGACACAATAATGCTAAAATGTAGTATTTTAGCAGATATAGCCATATCATCTCAATGCGAAATGCCTGAATTATCATCATTCCGATGTTTTTAATTGATTAAGAGTCTCTACTTTTTTATGGAAAAGGAAGATCTACTTTGTTGAAAATGAAGTTTTTTGGGGCAAAAATCCTTCAAAATATAAAATGTAAATGTTACCACCCCCACCTCAATTGTGCGCAAAACAGTGCCGGTTTCACCATCATAAATTTAATGTGCAGCAAGATGTGTACACATGTAGCAAATGACAAACTCGTCTGATAAACGCTTTTATGAATTGGTGTTTGCAAACAGTGCTCAAAGGTCACAGACTTACAAATTCATCGTCTTAGTACAGTTTGAACATTCGCCTTGCAGGTAGGGACATGTTGAACTTGGCTGCTTGAAGGTGCAGCCATCACCCTTTATGAGGTGAAATTGAAACTGAAGTCTTACCTATTATTTTAGCATCTACTAGTTTAAAATCCCATTTTCTGTTACTTCTATATCATGCCAATGTTGAAGAAAAAATCATAATCGTGAATTAGCAGAATGATCTAGTAACTTCTGCATTTTTTTCTCTAGATCAAAATCTTTCCTCAAGAAATCTAGCACAATTGAGGCTAACTCATCTTGGTGTGAAGTAACTTCATGATCAGCTCCTTCTATGATGTGTAATTTATGGTTACGTATGAACTTAGCAAATTCAGAAGCATCTTCAACGGGTACCATCTCATCCATGGATCCATGAACAGTCAACACCCTGAATTTAACAGCATTAACATCATGATGAGCATGTGAAATTAAAAATACAATGGAACCAAGAGAAGATATGAGTGGGACTCCCGCAAAATGCTTGGATGAATTAGTCACAAGGATTACCGTTTTAACAAGTATGAGATTGTCTCTAGATATTTGCATTTTTGTATCATAGTTCAGAAAAAAAAACGTTAAGAAAACATTCTAATTAGACAGCATGAGCCATAAGATGTATAGAATGAACAACCAAAGGTAATGACAGATCACCAAATATGTCTAAAAGATAATGATAAGGAGACGTATAGAACACCAAAAGAATTACATGGAATTGGCATAAATTGCAATCCTAAGTCTGACCTGCAATCTGGGGGAATCAGTAAGCAGGCTGCATGAGTATCTGTTGTTAGACGATCCATCAAACTTTCTTCAGTCACACGATACTCCAACCTTCCTGCAAAGAAACAAGAAGTGAACCAACGGCTGGGCAATATCACTGTAGGACATGGTCACACATGATTGGCTTACCTTTTCTATTCTTAACATCAATAACACCATTTTGTTTTATTTTTTGTAAGAAATCTTTACCCAGGCGTCTCTCCATTCCCCTCTTCAGATCGAACCGGCCAGAAATATTGACCACTGTATGCACATCATTGTACTTTGAAGCATACAAAAGCACCACATTTCCTCCTACAAGAAACCCTTGACAAATGAGTCCTTTAAAGAAGCAAAAAGTATATAATAGGATTTAACTCTATAAATCTACTTCCTAGATTAGCCAAGATTTACAACGCACAGTGTGGAAGCGAACAAAACCTCATTTTCTAATTAACGTTATTTATATATTGGCAGCGAATGAAGATTATCCTCCTTGGAAGAGGTAAAATTTTTTAAACAATCCAGAAGATTGCATCTATAGCAGGAACCATTCAGATGCCAACAAATACTACTTCAGAAATATGTAGCAATATAACATCTATACTCCAACACAGATCGCTTAAAGCAAAAGGTTGACATGTAATAAGGAGCAGACCTTTACTGTGGCCGATAATTGCAGTTATCACTCGTTTCTGCCTGCGGAAGTATTGGACGACCGAGAGTAAGTCATCAGCTTCTCTATAGTAGTTACCATACTGAAATGAACCCTCACTTTCCCTGGAACATGAGGGACACAAACTTTCATAAATGCACTGCAATTAGCATAAAGTGATGATTTTGGTTCGAGTATCAAGCCCACAATAAACAGGGAATCTCAGAGCAAAGATTTCTAGAAATAGTTGCTTTGGCTTAAATTTTAGAATTTAGTCATAAGCTCATCACTACAGGAGAGAAGTTCCTATAATTGATAAGCCGAAGATATTTTTGGTTGAATTGCCAAAGGGAAAAATAAACAAATAAAAGCTTACCCATTTCCAGCAAAGTCAAAGCGAAAGGCACTAATTCCTTCTTTCTCCAGAACAGCAGCAAGGTTCACCATTGGTATCCGTTCCTATAAACAAAGATACAGAGAGTGGAAAAAAATCTCAACCATGAGACTAATCCCATCAAATAAGCTGAAAAAGATCAAATACATCTCGGCCGAATGAAATGTATGAGAAAATTTGAAACCTTTGAAGATTGAAATCCATGGCAAATAATAACAAGCTGCTTAGAACCAGTTTCATGCAATATGCCCACAAGCTTCTCACCATGCTTGTTCTCTATAATAATTCTCTTAAGCTGCACATCTATAAACAGATCAAAGTAAAAGAAAAGAAATATACAACAAGAATCCAATTGTGAAACCATTCATATAATCCAACACCAACATCGATACGGAGAAAAAGAGAAAAAAAAAATCAAATTTGCACTCAAAAAGAATAAGAATTTGGTACGTTTACCCTCTTGAAATCAAAATCAGTCCATTGGGTTTTAATTTCAAGACAATAAATTAAAAAAAAAAGGCAAATTATTGTTGTTAGGATGATAAATGGAGAAGCAAGCGTTCACCTGGGTTCTGAGAAGACCCCATGGGTGTTCTTTTGATTGAGCTTCAATTGGCGCCAAACCAGGATCATATATAATTATATGCAGCCGGAACTTTCTTTACGGAAAGCGTTAAGCTACAGATGGTAAAGGGTGTAATGTAATGTATGCTATATCGCATTTTCCGGTTGAAATACATACATACATACAGTCGGGTTACAGGTAAATGCAAGCAATGCTGCTTCTTTCTTGGTCTGTGTGATGATAACGTCATGAAATTATCATACTGCCCACACTTTTGATAACCTTCAATTCAATAAACAAAAAACACACGAGTCACTGTTCACATCAAAGTCTGCCACATAAGTACCTGTCATTTGAACCCTAATCACTTTCTGATTTGTGGTTTTAACCTTAATAAAGTGGTACCTGAGCTTTAAACCGTTAGCAAAAAAATTGAAATTCTGCTAACACCGTTAATAATGCTGATGTGGCAAATGGTATTTTCGTCTCATCACTTTAATACTTCTACCATGTCAGCATCTTTTCAATGTCTTTTTGAAAAAAAAAATACTGTTGATCTTCAACATCTTCCTGTTCAACGTCTCCTTCAACATCTTCTCCAACGAGAGAGGGTTTGTTGGCAATGAGAGAAGAAAGCATAGCAGAGAGGGTAAAACTGATGCTCTCCCCAGAATACTGATGAGCTTTCTGACCATGTGCTGCCCTACGAAGGCAGCGACTGTCAAGAACCTCTTGCATCCTTACTCTCGAAACTTTTCGTTATCTTGTTTACAAATCTTTAACATCGAATCAATCAATGTTAAGAACCAACCAGGATCGAAGCAGCCGTTGTGACTAATCCTAGTGAAACGACTGACAGACCCAACAAAGAAGATGACCTAGATAAAATTATGGACTACAATGGATTGATTGAACATGCTAGAGAGTTTCCGTGAATGGGCTCCAGTTTGTAATAAAATGCAAAAATTTAATGAATTAAAGATTCAAGCTGCTGAAGTTGGGGTTTTAATCTCTCGTGCCATTGTCAATATCATATTCTTGATGTCACTAGAGAAAGGGAAGGAACTGTGGGTGAAAATTCATGCAATTCAAGAAACATTGACATTGGTAAGAATAGGTGAATTTACTTTGGTGGTTCCAAAGATTCTCAATTTACTTAAAGAAGTAGAAGTTCAACTGAAGTGGTGGAAAGAGTCTATGAAGGCAGAACTGGCCATTCTGGATATAGTTCACGGAAGATTGAGGTTTCCTGAAAAATTTGATGTTAGTGATGGTCTAGGAAGTTCGTTTCTTGATGAAATTTTGTTCAAGCTGCTCAAATATATTTTTCAGCTGGACCTTTTCTTGGTTTGTAAAAGGTTGCCTCATTTAAAGATTTTACTCCTTGCAGAACTTCCATCATTGGAAATTGAAATAGCTGCACTTGGGCTTTCATTGAAGAGGTTAGATATTGATATAAGTTCATCGACGCAAAAGCATAAGTTTGGTTCAATATATAGGAACTAGAATTATAATTATTATTATCAAGCAACGGAGTCGAAGATAGATGAACTATGGGAGGGACTTGAATCAGATCTAAGTTGAAGTGAGAAGTGGTTTATGTTTGAAAGTAAATTTTTCCCAGAAGATGTAATGGCAGTGCAGTGAAGATCAGAAGTTGGTAGAGTTCTTGTTGCTAAATAGTCTAGTTTTTTAGTTTTTTTTTCTAGACTGCAACATTCGTTCAATAGCTTCATGACTAAACAGAGTCTTGATTAATTATTGGCATTGTGGACAGAGCCTTGATTCATCCAAACAACATCAAATTGGTTGTTATAGTTGTTCACTCTTCTTCTATTGGTACTGTAACTCAGCTAATTCATTTCCATCATCTGCTTACTGTAATTAATTAGTATTTACATGTTGCCAATATCAATTGCAGATGATATCAACGAAGATCGAATGTTTTCTCTTTGCAAGCATTGTTCCCATCATGTTGGAATTGTGCTTAGCTTAAATAGACACAGAAAACACTAATGGTATTTTTTTTTACAGTAAAAAACCATGAACTTTATTGCAGATCTGAAAGCAAAATATAAACAATGAAGTATGGAGCATTATTAATCCACACTTTCTGATCAGACATAAGGACCAGAATTTTTAGATTAAAGCTCAGATAACCACTTAGCAATAACCTCCCCCAACTCAACTTCACCATACATCTTGCAGATGCCATATCTCTAGCCTTGGT
>CATIWK010302222.1:0-21345 GCA_949634005.1 Mallotus japonicus | reverse complement strand
ATTTTATAGTAGAATGATTTTAAGAGAATTTAGAAAGAGTTTGGAAAGAATTTAGAAAGAGTTTGGAGAGAATTTAGAGAGCTATATATTTCTTTCTTCTACCATTTACATTAATGAATTTCAATCTCTTTATATAGAGATTTTCTTTCCACTATTTGAGAACTATTCTCTCACAAGTAATATATTGTTCATTCACATGCAATATATTATTCATTCACATGTAATATATTGTTCATTCACATTCATAATATTACTTTATTTTTTGAGTGAGTTCGGAGAAAAACGTTCCACGTTTCATATTGGAATAAGATTTGATTTGGTCCTCGAACTTTTAGTGAAAGTTCAATTTGGTCCAAAATTATCTTTTTTGCCATTTCAGTCCAAAACTTACAATTTATGTATCATTTAAATCCTTTTTCTAACAAAATTTGGAGCGTGAAATACACGTCCATTTGAACGTGCGTCCATAATTAAAAAAATTGAATTATTAGTATAATTAAGTTTTTTTTTCAGAGAAGTATAATTAAGTAAAGTAATTGATTAATAATGGGAAAGAAAAACCCAGAAGAAGATTACCCATTCCTTTTCCCCTCTCAATCTCAAACCCTAAATAAATTAAGCTTTTTTTTTAGGGATTTAAACTGCTGGGTAGATGATAAAGCTCTCATTTTTTTTTTATTTCTTCATGCTTCTAATCCTGTTGTTTTTTATATTAGCTCCGATGAGGAGCCGGCGTCGTTTGAAGAGGTTAACGGTGGCTGATGTGGCTGCGGCGGCCATGACGATGATGACCATGATTGTTTGATTGAGTTACTTGAAATAGAGAAACTACAGCTGAAACTTCCATCCCTCTCTTCCCCTTCACTCTCCCTTGTTGCCAAACACAGCGTAAAGCTATTAGGAAATTGATCCCAAATTCTGGTGAGAAGCAGCGGCGTTTCCTGAACCTCGCGGACCAGCTTTATGTAAAGCCAGAGTTTCATGAGGTGGATAGATCTCATAAAGAAGAAGAAGAGACAAGTGAAAGTCTATGGAAACCAAATGAGATAGGTGCAAGGCTATTGGACCCAGATGAGGTTCATATGATTCTGCAAGTCATGGTTATGTCTTAGCTGCTATCTTCAGGTTCGGGGTCTGGTGTTTTTGAAAATGAAAATGATGATGCATGGTGTGATTTTCTAAGTCTTCTCAAGTGCTAAAATTATGGCAAAGACTGGACCATCAAACCCAACAATGGTCTTTGTAGTGACATTAATTCTCACATCTTTTGGAGAAGACCCACTAAGGAAAGAGCTTGTTGGAACTCCTAGTCATTTTGTGAAGTGGTTGATGAACTGCCAGAATACAAATCTGGAGATGAAGTTGAATGGCTTTGGTTGCAGGAGGATGGATCTTTTTAAAGCCAATGGCAATGTCAACCATAACAAAGTGCAGATGCATTCTGAGCTCAATCTGTCATTCTGGTCTCAGTGCGAGCATCATTTACTACCTTTTTGTGGAGTTGAAATAAAACTAAAAAAAAAACACTCAATTCAAAGCAAAATGAAATCATCGCTGATGGATTATCATCTATCGGCCAACAGGTTTAGCTTGATTATCGATGGATTATCATCACTGATGGATTCCTTGTGCTTTTTTAACTCTTCACACCTGAAAAATTGAAGCAAAGGCTCTTGTTTTTGACAGAGAGTGGTGCGGGGTCATTGGATTTAAGGAGCATGAAAGTCAGGGAATTTGAATGTGAAGGATCGAATCATCGTTATAGACTTACAATTTCTTGATTTTGGATTTTTCTAGGAGGTCGTTTTTAAGCTTATTTTGTTGTTTGTTGAATTCTTGATTTTGGTGGTGGTGGGTGGATATTAGAGGAAGCTGTTTCTAGTTAGCGTTGCAAACAGGGCAGATTAGGAGGTGTTGTTGGTTTTTATTTTTCAGGTGTGAAGGAAGTGAAATACAGGGTACCGACGAGGTCGGAGTTGTAGCAATGGTGGTGGTGGTGGTTCGGCACCCATCAGCAGCCCTATTGGCTTGCCTAGTGACATAACAAAAATGATATGGATCCTCATCTTATGTAAAAGCCTTGATATCAATCACGATGGCTTGAAATTCCCAAGGGCAACGCTTGGATCATTGATTGTAGCGATGAGTGACAGAGCATCCGATTCCAAGAAGACTCGAGAAAATCAAGAGACAGCAGCCAAGAGTGCAAAGCCTTCAGCGACTGCAGCAGACGAGGTTGGTTGTGAAAACCAACAGCTAGAACATATTTTGTACTCATTAAGTTTTATTTATAAAAGACATGTGTTAAAAAAAATGAAGCTATTCAATTATTTAACTAGTATTTTTTAATTTATGTTTAGTGTTTAATCAGAATGTGTGGTACACGCTCCTTGAGTTGTGAGAAAATGGGTTTAAATGACCTATTTTGGGCAAGTACTAAATTAAATTATTAAAAAATATCATTTTGGATCAAATTGAACTTTTATGAAAAGCTCGAGGGCCAAATCGAACCTTATTCCTTTCATATTCCAATTAACTCAAAAAATTTATGTTTTTTTTATTATGTTTGAGAAAAACGGAAATAAGATAGTCCACTAGATTTTATTCCTTTGGAATTTGGATAACCAGTTTGTGACTTTTAAAACATGTACACTAAGTGACAAGACCAGAAATCTAATGCTTGCTTATAAGGCTGCTATTACGTTTTACATTACATGACATTTGCAACAGAAACAACTGAAACCTGTAAAGTTTCTCTTTGTTTAAAAGGTAAGACCAGAAAAAAAGCAACAAAGCTGTAGAAAAAGATTACTAGATCACCAGCTAAAGCTGATGGACTCGAAATGCAAATTATCTGTTAATCCAGATGAACATATTGTTGCAACTTCATGTCTCATCTTCTTTGGACCGCAAACAAGAACCCCAACACTCGATCCTTTGCACTCGAATAGCATTCCTACACCCAAAACAAACGAAGATTAAAATTGGGTTATATTTACTAAATATGACAATGCATAACATTAAAATCCCACAAATAGAATAGGGCACTGAATCAATGGATTTCTAGTCTGTGATCCAAGGAATAGCTAGTGACTTACTCTTTAGATCAGGCCTTTCACCATAATGCACATTAGTGGCCTCTACAAGTGACTGATGAGGGAGACTTTCCAATTCTCTTTCACCATTATAAAACCATGATCCTGGTGATACAACCGGTGTTGAACCTTCAATGTTCTGAACCTGCATCGCTTCTCTTGCATTTTGTTTCTTGTTCCATAAAACAGCAGCACTTGCTGTCATGGCTATGCATATGCATATTACTAGTATATTGGAAAAAGATCTGAGAGAGTATGAGAAAACTTTATTTGTGTTGTGATCTATGGGGTAAATATAATAGCGGGTAATAAGGCCAATTATGATGAGAAAAATGATGAAAGAACAAGATATTATAGCACCAAGCCAGAGCCAGCTTTTGGGGCCTAAAATAGCATATATAGGTGCATCTGTTCTGCTGGGCTTGAACCATACGGTTCGAAGGAGCTTCGAGTTATCAATGGTGGGTGCTTTCTCTCTGGTAACATAAGCCTCAATCTTTAGCTGCAGATCAGAAAGTGAAGACGGAGTGCCGGATATTGGAAGTAGGAGGTCTAGCATTGTGAGGTCTGAAAAATTCTTGAATGAGCAAATCAGTATCACTTGCGGAGTCCTGCATTTGTGTATTGTGCTAGCACAAATGATTTCCCGAATTATAGATATGAAAGGAGTAATTCCACTGCCTCCGCTCACCATCACAAGAGTATCATGCCTAAACGCACACCCATTAATTAGCCAAGAATGTTTCGCATTTTCAGTAGCAAGAACAGAACATATATGTACAGTGCAAACCTTAAAAAGTGAGTTGAAGCAGGTCCATAAGGCCCTTCAACTGAGACTTCAAGACGATCAATGGTGGAAGGTGATGAAAGAATTTGATATAGTTTCTTGGACCAACTTCCTTCACTTTTAATCACAACACTTAGCTTGTCAGGTTCCAAGTTACTATTAGACGTGATAGTGAAAGGATGCCATTGCAACTTAGAAATGCTTGGCACATTTACGAACAGAATGCTCGTCGGATTATAACTCAAACCTATCAGTAAAGATTATAAGAATCAAGTTAAAGAAAACCAACGCATCAAATATCAAGAGTGAAACAAATTATTATATATATGGTTAATTTAAATCACCTGGGCTTTTAGAGAAGTTGATTTCTAAAGTTTCACAAGGTAAAATGCGGGCTGAAAGGACACGAACTTTTGTTCTTGACTGCAAGAACCTCAGGTAACGATCAACCAGGAAGAGGTAAAATCCAGGGAGCATAATACAGGCGAAAGAGGTGGGAACGTGCAGTATAAAGAAGAAGACGAAGAGAATGTAGAGATGGTGAGTGTAAAAGAAGAGTTCAAATATCTTTCGCCTTACACGAGGGAAAGTTGTAGCCCAAAGGCCCAGCCCAGCTAGCAAAGATAGCTCTCCTGCCACATGTGATATGTCGGTTTTGCTCCATTTCAACATCTACGCATGTGAGTTCACCACTATTTAAAGCTAATTAAAATTTAACCCATGTTATTCTCTATAAGCTGAATTTGAGCAACCAGCCAGTTAATGAAAAACATTACCTCTGAACTCTGATTGGTCAGAGCCCAAAAAATGATGTAACAAAGTCCATGAGCAGTGAAGAAGGTCATCACTAAGTGACCCAGCCATATATGGTACTTGATGCTACCTTCAGATGTGAGCCCAAATAGTGGAAGCACAGATGACCCACGAGCCACTGGAAAAAACAGAAACGACAGACATATATTTCCAACCATACCTAGCCAAAGGCCTGAACTCTCCAATTTAGCTTCCCATCTGTACAACAATATTGTAACCGGTCGCATTCAATTAGTTGTTATAGTATTATTCAAATTAAATTAGATTAATTAGTGTTTAATGAACTCTAAATACTAAGTTTAAATAACAAAATTATGAACACCCCGATAAAGGGTGTGTGCTGGTGGTTTCTTGGACAATAATTTTGGTAATGAAAAATATTAATTTGGTTCTTACACTTTTTCACCGTCTTCTGCAGCAGAGTGAGGAGTGATGGTAGCGAAGCTGTTGCACAAATAAGTTGCCAAAGACCAAATTAACAGTGCAACGAACATTATTAAGAAGGCAACCTCTACGCCTGAAACAATCCCAAGAGGGCCTTTCACAAGCATCGGCTTCTTCCATGTACTACTAGCTAATACATTTTTTCTGCTGTTGCTGTGGAATGTAAATAAATTAAGATAATGGTAATGGAGATCAATAATAATTAATATGGATTAGAGATTTAAAAATTATTATTTACCTTTCCAACTTATTATGATTGGATCTCTTATTAAGATGAAGATACAGACAGCCCAGTACAGCAACAAAGAGGATTGGAAAGAAGTATACCAGAAGATTTGCACCTGAAACATTCAGATACACAACACAAGGTCTTTAAATAAAAAAAAAAAAAAAATCACAGCAGAAACTTATATGAATTCAATTAACCTTGTGCTCCATAGTAAGTAGAATTAAGATTCTTTCGAAGGTTGGGTAACCATATATGCCGGTATGTGTTAGTGGGCATCACAACCCACATCATCATATAACCCACAAACACCACTGTCGATAGTAGCCATATAGCTGCTCTCACCATATTATATTTTTTTTTTTTAAAAAAAAAAAAATGAGAAGAAGGTGAATTTTTTACCACCTCTATCTGAACACAACTCTCACTCACTCAGTCACTCAGTCTCACAAAGCAACAAAAAGAAGTGAGATATGCAAAACGTAAAACGTGTAGTGAAGAAACATGTGAATTTTGGGTATTTATGCATGCCTGAGTGTGCCAGCACAGTGTAGATTCGGTTAACCATTAATATATACTTCAGCTATATATAGCATAATATATACGTACTCACACGCAAACACATCTATGTATGATACATGAAAATCTACTCATATCATTCTTACATAAAAAAGTTGTGTTTTTAACTTGCAATGGCCGATTTCATTTAATTATAATAAGGGTACACATTTAATTCAAATGTAACAAAAAAGGTAAAAAAAAAAAAAATTGCAAACCTTGCTGGCCATAGTAGGTAGAATTGATCTTCATTCGCATATTTAGCAACCATCTATGCCTGTATGTATTGGTGGGCATCATGACCCACAAAACAATCCAGCCTAACAACACTACCATCACTACTCCCTTGATCGCTTTTCTCACCATAGCATTATTAGATTCTTTATCTGAAGAAGCTGATGATGCTCTTGAATCCATCTCTCTGAAGCCAGACACTATAGAGTTAGAGGTGGCTCAGTGGAGATAATTATATATTATAAAGGTCTTGAATATGAGTTGAATGACTGTTAAAGTGTTAATATATATATATATGGAAGAGAAGAATTTATTTATTAATATTATATAGAATTATAGAGGTACTAATGTAAATTAATTAATTAGTAGGCATAATTTGGCGAAGTACATATAGATGAGAAAGCATGCTTCACGTCCCCCTCGGAAATATATGGCATTGCAAGTGAAAAATGATCGATCATGAGGTGAGGCATTGCATTGGCAAATTGACTTTGTTTTTATAAAGGACCAAAAATTCTGTAGTGGATATGTAACTTGTTTACTTATGCATAATGTATTTTCAAGCTTAATTTCTTGAACTTGAACCATGCATATACAGTACATATTACATATGCATGTGATGTGCCCTCCTCCGTCTAAGAAAGAATACTGAAGCTCGAATCAATGCAATGCGTTGACTCCTATATATGATAGCAAGATTCATGCAATGTTGATAAAATGCTAACCTCATTTAAGATAGTTATTCCATTCTCTCAAAATTTCAATTCCAATATTTTAAGAAATCTATGTGATATTAATAAATAAGGATATATACTACTGGCTTCAAATGGTAAGCATAAACTAATAGTTAAAAATGACAGAAGGAATGACACATAAATACATTCATTCCCTTTCTGTGATTAAACTCTTTTTATATATTGCATTTAAAATGTCTCAATGAGAATCATTTTCATGCATCATCATTAAGCAAATTGCAAAAAGACATATACATTTTCTTTTTTTTTTAGCGTGGAAGTAGTTAAATGATAACTCCTTTTTAAAGGCATCATGAGATGCAAAATTCGATTCATGCTGTTGTTGATTTAAAAAGAAAAAGCTGGCTTCTATCATTCAGTACATCAAAATTTAAGTCATATAATCTCCCTATTAATCAAAAAAATTTTCATCTTTTTCTCTTTATTTTTTTTAAAAATTGACCTCAGCAGTAATATATATACATTAAATGATACATATTTGCATTAAAACAGAATTTTTACGTTTTTGTGGATTATGTGGCTGACTGTATCTTCACTATTGCTGTGGTGGAGGTAGGGAGCTCGTGTCTGGATGAATCTTTACTCGGATGTTCGTGTGCTTGATGTGTGGTTTTTCTATATGGCAAGAGTTATATGTGCGTGATCTACTGGCTTTGGCTGACGGCTTTGATGCTTCATCTTGGTAATTTTTTTTTTGATGAAAGGGGAAAACAGCAACAAACAAACTAAGAACCAATTAAACGCTCATAAGCAACTCCTCTAATATCATGATCAAGCCATTTGAGCAGGCCCTGTGGGGGCTGAGTCAGGCAATGCGAACCAAGAGGCATAGTCTGCGCTAGAGAAGCAAGGTAATCAGCAGAGAAATTACCCTCCCTATGGATATGCTTCACATCCACCACCCAATCTCGCCTTAACAGCTTCAGGATACCCACAATAAGAGAGACATGCGCATTAACTTGATGAGAGCCCTTTGACAATAACTGAATAACACATTTACTATATTCCAGGATGATATTCCTGAATCCAAGCTCCCAGGCCAAGGATAACCCTTCAAACACCCCCCACAGCTCTGCATTAGTGATAGTTGCTCTAATATCATCTTGGTAATTTTTTTATTCCAACCTAACGCTAGTCAGAGGGTTAAATGTTAAATATATGCATCTTTAACTGTAATCTTATAATGTGTAACTAATCAAATTTTTGTCATGATAACAAAAATTAGTATAAAATCCAGATATAATTAGAATAATTATCATGCATTTTTTTGGTTCACCTTTTTTTTTTTGTTTTACCAAGTACAAATGGATCGAGGATGAAAATCGATCCTGGGTGAGATCCATGTCCTGTGGCATGTTTGGCCACCGGAAAAAAAATGTAGGACACATTTTCCTTTATTTCTTTAGATAATTATAAATGCATACTAAACTCGGAAAAAAAAATAATAAAACACGAACTCTAAGAATTGCGAATACGATATTTTTGACAAAAATTAAAAATTAATTTAAATTCTAAATTTATACCAAACAAATAAATTTTATAAACTATTTATTTCAACCAAACACATTTTATTAATAAAAATTTATTTAAAAATAAATTTATTTGAAATTTATTTATAGATAAAATGAATTTTTTGATGTCCTTCAACCAAATAAACCTACAGTTAGATTGATTCCAAGAATCCAAAGTCCAGTCCAAAGCGGAAAAACGTACTCACTTTTGAGGTCATATGTTTACATATTTACGATTTTACGGGCTCCTCTCTCTCTCTCTCTCTCTCTAATATAGGAAAAACCAAAAGCAGCAGCATCTTCTCTGTTGTGGAAAATTCGCAATCATCATCCTCAATGCTTTGGGCTGTTAAATACTGCCAGCTTCAGCGGGCAAGAATTTCCCTCTTGAAGAGGGAACTAATTTGTATAATTTCACAATTTCCTAAGTTATCCTTCTCAAAGTCAAAAGCTAGCTCCTGTTGGTCATTGGTTTCAGTCATCCATTACCAGGAGGTTTAGACCTCAATATAATACAACTAGATAAATGATTTTCTGATAAAGAGTCAACTCATACAACCACGGCTGCTATTGCCGTTATTTTCTCCTCTCTGCATATGTGCAAATTGGATAGGTTTCATGCATCTGCAGAGCCAATTATTCAAGAGAATAAACAAAAGAAAAATAATTAGAAATCAATCAGCTAGATCATTGTGCATAGGGCTCATTATGTTTCACAATGACAATTTTGTTTGAATAATTTCACTCTGAGAGAATCATCATCATACAAAGTCTAGAGGTTGCGTGGATATGAAAAATAGAACAAGTTTGCTAGCAATAAGAACACAACAAACACAAATATAAGAGGAAAGCAAAAGGGACAGCAGCAACAAGGAATTGCAAAACGGTTAATTTTACAATACACTACTTGCTATTAATACAACTTACTTACAATTCCTTCTATAGCACATTCCGAGTATAATAAAGCTCTTTAGAGACCCAAACTTAAGCATTCTGAGTCATCCAGAGCCTTTAATAGCACAATAAAAGAAACTAAGAAGACATCATCGTCCTATCACATTTCAACTTAATTATATCATACAAAACCCTGCATTGATCATGACATGGCATCATGCTTTGGTGGATAAAGGCTGATTGCCATGATTAAACAAGACTTCCGGAACATCAATAGGTAATTTTGACCATGCCACTGAGTCCTTCCTACCGCCAGTCCTATGCATAACCACATATATGCTTAGCAACAAACACCCAACAGCAACCAAAGGTACCAAAATACCAATATTCCCTCTCGGCCAACTTCTCCATACCATCCCTGCACACATCATTCCGTCAAGACTGCCTACTGAATTATTCATCTTCATGATCTCTACCCCATTCAGAATACCATCAACTGTATGTTCCATACTCATGTTTGAAGGTCCAATACTCACTCTTATGACCCCATTGCTATCACTATTAACTACAAAATCAGCATACACCGGAGAAGCCAACAGATATGTAATAGAATTAAGATCCAAATTGTCATATGCTAAATGCCCATTAATATACACGTTAAAATACAGCAAACCAAGTGACATACTAGCAATATCACAAAAATGCAATCTTACGAGATACTGATAACCCTGGACAGCTGGAAATGCCCATGTCATATTCACATTGAGGACTGAAGAATTCCTGCTAGCGATTACTCTAGCAGTATTATACACAAAATCAGGACCAACTTCTCTACTAGCACCTCCAGTTCGGTACTTAATTCTACCACCGAAATAGATCCTTGTAGCCCACTCATTTGATTCGAAGAACCCATCATCAGGAATCCATGTTCTCCAAACTGTATCATTAAAAGGTGTAATTTTTGGACCTCCCACATTAATCCTATACAACATTTCAAGAGCCTGTTTACTCAATCCATCAATTTCCTCATTTTTATCAACATTCACAAGAGTGGCTACATCAGCAATCAAATCTTTAGGAGCAGATATGACTTCAATTGCATTAACAAAACCAAATTCACCCTTTCTTTTAGGAATAAAGGTAATAACAACCTTGTTAGAATCAACCCAGATAAAATACTCCTTAATTAGAGGGTTAGCCACATTTGCCACAGTGAAATTGCTCAAAACGACATACCCGTTAACCAAAACGTGAAACTGAGCGTTGTTTAAATTCAAATTCGAAAAGACAAAAGGGCTAAAGTGAAGGCGTACCATGTGTGTCCCTGGATCCTTGATCTCGAAAACATACTTCGAGGGTTTCTTAAAAACCCTAGCCGTGTGGTAAATTTGAGAAGATTTAAGGATCGGATTTTGATTGGCGAGTGGAATTGTTCGAGTGGAATGAAGAAGCGGGGAGTTAGAATTAGAAATCTCATCGTCGGAAATGAAGCGGCGGTTGTAGACGGTGACGTCTACGGCGGAGCCGCAGTTGATGAGGTGGTTATCGGCGGGGGAGAAGGTGGCGAAGGAGAGGGTACATATTAGACATAAAGCGAGGATAATTATGGAAACAGTAGGCTTTATGGTTGGTGTCTCCATTGTAAGAGAGAACCGATAGAAAAAAAAGGATTTCGAAGAGCTTAAGATAATTTGAACTAAAATTGGAAAATTTTACAAATAGAGTTTTGTTGTTGGTTCTGTGGTTAATGCGTGATAGAGCAAGTCAGCGATTCGGATCGGAGTCTACGCGTTCGGACAAGCTGTCCTGTCAGATTCCTCCATGTCCATGCCCTTTTTACGCGTTTGGTCATGGTCCTACCACCACCAATCCATACATATGCGTATTTGCTGGGCTTTTCACCGTCACCACCAAAACTCACCTCAAAACGGTGAGTTTTTGAGGAAGACCTCGAAGGGAAGAAATTGTTAAGTTGCATTTTATTTTGTTTTTAAATTGACCTATTAATACTTAAAAAGGAAAAATTCATTAATAGGTCCTCAAACTTATGTGATTTATTTTATTGAGCCCCTATATATTTATTGTGTTTTAAAATATCCTTAAACATTTATTTGATACAACATTGAACCATTTTTTAACCAAAAAAAAAAATCAGAAAGTAGAATTGATATTTAAGGGTTCGATGTTGTATCAAATAAATATTTAAGAGTTCAATGTTGTATCAAATAAATATTTAAGGGTCTTTTAAAACACAATAAAATATATAAGGACTTAATGTAACAAACTATGAAAGTTCGAGGGCCACATAATGGGTTTTTCCTACTGAAAATGGTATGGAGTTCGCAAATCTTTGTTTTTTTTGGGTCAATGGAAATAATTCCAGCAAACTTAACCAGAGTACAAAGTAAGGAGAAAACTATTACAATGGCTTCCTAGTATTTCAAATCAACCAAAATCAGAATCAAATAAGGTTATGAACAACTTTAACTTCAGAACCTTAATGGGACTACTTTTTGGATAGTCTCTTTTATAGTCAAGAAAAAATTCAATCAAACCAATAAATTTCTGCATGACTAAATACTTGGAGTGAAAAAATTAGTTCTATCAAGAACTAATCAGATAAACTAAAAGAAAAAAAAAATTCATCTAGATTAACATTCTTTCCAATTGCTAACCACCACCAGACCTGCACCTTCTCCTCATTAGCTATAATTTGAAATTAAAGTGTCAAGTAAACAACTAACAATCAGCTGGGACTTCAATCAATGGGGATAAACTCTCCAAGCAGCCAACTAAAGGTCACTTGAGCATCTCCCGAAACATGTCCCTTCCAAGTCTTTGCTCGATGACTTTTCTTTCTACAGATGGACTTCTAAAAGCTGTTCTTTGCTTGTAAGGGAGCTCTTTCATCTTCAAACAAAACCAATAAATCTATAGATCTAGACAAAACATTAGCTAATAATAAAAGAAAACTAACGAAGATTGAGAATAAATCTCAAATCCTTATTATTTGAAGACTAAAGAAAAGAAAGGGAAAATGGTCAAAAACCACCTCAGAATAAAACCACTAAAAACTATTTTTCAACTAGAGAGAGAATGTCTCTAAAGAGAACTATTACCAAAAACTTTCTTATTCGCAAATCAGTTGAAACCAAATAAATGAAAAGAAAGTAATACTGATTTTAAATTTAGTTTAATCGTTAAAAGAGCACTAGCCTCATTAGTAGTCCAAATGACAATAAATATAAATATCCAGATGTAAAAAGTAGAATTTGAACGAGGGGGAGAATTGAATACTTAAAAAGAGAAAGAGTCACAACTGGAATGTGAAGCCTATCTGACAGTTGAGATGAGACACTATGATGAAGTTCTATCTCCTGTTACTCTCTCTATTATGATGAAAAATTAACCACTTCAACCCGTTTAAAAAAATTATCAAAAGAGTACTAACCAAGGACATATGCAAACGTTACACATATCAACTATTGGGATAATGGTAAGTGTAACCATAAAAAATTGTATCATTACACTTTGTTGCAAAGCTATCACCTTATCAAATTTTTTCCGATCATCTAATTTCAATAACTTCATCTTCTTTGCATTCTCCAACATCAACGACTACAGTGTCGTTCATCTCTGTCGGTAAGACTCTACAACAATTCCTTCTTGGTGCCTACAGATGAAAAAAAAATTGTCACTTTAACTCTACTAATTACAATTAAATACAATGTATAAAATTTAATGAAGAAACTATATAATAATTACGTACCTTGTCCCATACATAGGGATCAGGACTCTTATAGACCTCAATTCTAGTAATTTTAGAAGGATTGGCCATCTCCCAATTGCATTGAGGATTTGGAATTCCAGTCCCAACATACTCACTAGCAATCCGATTGGTATGAGAATCAAATAATGCATTTGAAAGACAGTATACAGAGGGCCTTTGGCATTTTATGGTGCTAACAGGACGAGTGTTGAAGGGATAACCACGATGGTCAGCATGTCTATACCAGTTGAAAAATGTTCTTGCTGGTCTTTCAATTTCTCTCGGAAGGATTATGCCCCGAAATATCTGAACCGCGTAGCCCCACGATACTGATATTGTCCAGTTTCGGGTATTATCGTAGCAAATTGACTGTTGCATGAGTGCTGCTGAATCTAGCTGTAACGGTATCCATAGTCTTTGTAGGGCTTTCACCCGATCAGCATTTGGGAAGATAGGTGCTACTAAGTCCAGGTGGTGAAGTGAAACTAAAGGTATCACTGGGTGGGCTGCTAAAAGGCCGAAAAGATTTCCGTACACATCAAACTGTAACCAAAGTTATAAAAACATATAATTAACAACCCCCACCTCAATTACAAGTCTTTTACGAATAAAAAAGTGTGATAC
This sequence comes from Mallotus japonicus, assembly GCA_949634005.1. Taxonomy (NCBI): domain Eukaryota; kingdom Viridiplantae; phylum Streptophyta; class Magnoliopsida; order Malpighiales; family Euphorbiaceae; genus Mallotus; species Mallotus japonicus. The sequence goes on along the minus strand of CATIWK010302222.1, from coordinate 7,635 downwards.
TCAAGAGATAATTCTCAATAAAAGATTCAATCTCATCACAAAGACCTACTTTTAATCTTATGATTGTTCTACATGTATTAAGAAAAATGATATAATAAGGAAAGGCTAACCTGGTGAAATCCTGGTTCTTTGGTAAGAGGAACACCAAGCTCAGCCATACAAGCTTGAATTCGATCATCGGACCCATATAATTTTGGGTATCGTTTTAGACACCTATCTTGCATCTTCGCAAGAGCCTTCGCCAGTGGGTAACTAATGGCAAAACCACCACCACCATAAGCCATGGCATAAGAAAAATGAATGTTCTGTATATGACTCTCTGACGAGCTCCCTATATAATAATATTGATTATGATCATACTTGGACAAAACCCTGACCAAATTATCAGTAATGAACACTGTATCATCATCTCCCATCACAAACCACCTCACATCCTTCATTCCCAGTTTCAAAGTTTCAGATATTATTCTCGATATACGAATCGCGGACCTCTGACCTTCACGGTTGTCATAGGGAAATTCTGATGCGTCACTTGAAATCATTGTTGGTGGCAAAAGATCATAGTCACTTGGGTCCTCTTTAACAGGCTTGTCCAACCAAACTATGCCTCGCATTTCATCAGGTCTCCACCATAATTTCACGTATTCTTTTCTTTTGTCCCATAGTCTGGAAGATGCCGCAATGCCGAAAACTATATGGTGGATGCTCGTTTTGCTGACGAGTGATTCGTCAAGATTTCGGTTTTTACGTATTTTGGGAGGTGGAGGATCAAGTACTGATGACATGGTCGGATGCCAGTTCATATTGAGAGTTTCTGGTTTGAGCAAATTGAAAGAGAGCAATGAGCTTATTGAGTAAAACAGGTAAGGAACACTGATCAAGATAATAAAGCAAAACATTAATTTTGGAAAGGTAAATGCGAAAGAATTGTGTTTCATGCTGCTGTGATCCCATAAGACGGTTTCTTGATCTTTCAATTTCATTATGAGTTGCTAAAGAAGAATTAAGAGGGAGCTAGCTGAGCACTGGGAACAATAATTTTTTTTTTTTTTTAAAAAAGAAACCGGTGATGATGGTTCAAGAAAAGTACAGCAAGAAATTAGAGTTACATTAGAAGTCTATTTGCATTTATTAATTAATGCCTCGATGATCATGGGATCTGTATACTGTGAACCACCCTTCTCTAGCAAACCCAAGAAGTTTGACTTTGAAAAGGATTTTGATTTCTCATGCACCCCTTTGTAAATTGGCAATTAAACGCCCATTTTTTAAGTAATGAAGTTGGAATCTAATAAATTTTCAAAAAAAAGTTGGAATCTAATAAGATTGTAGATTAAATTTATTCTATTAATAAAGAAGCTTGGGATGTATTACACGAATAAATTAAATTTTGAATAAAATTTTCGAATGCATTCTTTGTTATAATCCTTGAGTTCAAAATTGTTACGTTTAAATTGATTATATTTAATAATTAAAAAAGAAAAATTAATTTTATATTGACTGTGAAATTATTTAAAAGCTATTAAAATTTACCGAATATAAATATATTTAATTTTTAAATGCAAGTTTATAATTTCTATAAATTAATTTTTTTTTTTTACAATTGGGAGACCAAGGGAGTGAAAAATCAAACTCATATCCTCACTTTATAATGTCATCCCCTCTGAGCCATGCACTACAAAGGGAGGATTGAATTAATTGTCTTTTAAGTTAAATAAAATTATTAGTTAATTTTTTTTGAAGCCTAAAATTATTAGTTAATAAATTATCAATCTATATACAAATAAAATAACTATATACAATTTTTCTTACTAGGTAAAAAAAATATATATTTATTTTTTTATTATTGTAAATATAAAATATATATTTATTTTATTTTTTTTCCATTCAAAAGGAAGGCCTAATAAAATATATATTTATTAAAGAACCGTTGATAGCTCCCGCCGTAAAATCTTCCCCTGGTAAAAAAGAAATGATGCTCTCACCGTTCTCTCTTCTTAAACCCATCCATCTTCCACCTTCCTCCAAGTCAAAACCCCACATGACATCGCTGATGCCTCCAAAATCAATCATCGCATTACGGTAAGCAAGTTCTCTATTTTGTTGCTTTAGTAGCTCACCGGAAATCTTTAATCTGCAATTGTCTCGCTTGAGTTTATAGTAGTTTATTTGAGTTGTTCGGAACAAAATTTGTCAATGTACTCTCCTCTCCCTGCATTTTTTCCATGTAGTTCACACACAAATCTAGGGTTTATGGATGCTTTCTTATTCACAATCTTTTGTTTTGATGGCTAATTTTTGCTATTTCATGTTATAATATTATTATTGTATGAGTTTGCTGATCACCTGCCATGTTGCTCTTGCTTTTTTTGCAGATTGTGCTATTTTGAGAGTGATGCTGCATTTGCAATTACGATTTAGATAATTTATTTTCTTTTTTTTTTTTTTTTTAATATCCTCAGTTGCTTCAATGGCTCGATTTAGGTTTTCAATGCTAAATTCACTCTTTAGTTCCATTAATCACACCTCAAAGCTGCATTCGTTAGGCTCATGCTCAAAACCTGCAACGTGTGTTAATCAAAGTTTTGTAAGATCATCCTATCCTTTTCTGGATCAAGATTTCCGTAAGAAAGACCAAAACTCTGCAAATGCTTTTGGCAGATTTTCAAGTTCTGACTCTTCAGTTGTTACTCAACGTTGCAAAGTCAATTCCAGATTTTCAGTCGCATCACTGAATTCTTGCTTTCATGGGCCTTTTGGTTCAGTTATTTCCATGTTGAGCTATCGATCATTTTCTTCGTCTTCTGCTGGCAAAGTTGACAAATCTGGTGATGTTGAAGTTTCAGCTACAAGTGGTAGTGATCTGGATGTTGGTAACAGTGGTGATGTTGGAATTGACTGGATTGGTAAGGCTAATGAGACTTGGCAGAGTGCTGTTGATGCAATGACTACCATTGGGGACAAGACTAAAGAGGTCTCTGATGAACTTATCCCTCACTTTGAGCAGTTTCTTAATTCACATCCTTATCTTAAAAATGTGATTGTTCCAATTGGTTATACTTGTGTTGGTACCATGTTGGCATGGGTAGTGATGCCTAGGCTTTTGAGGAAGTTTCACAAATACTCTATGCAATCTCCTGCTGCTTTACTATCTGGCAGCATATCCGGGGAGCCAGTTCCATATGAGAAAAGTTTTTGGGGTGCTTTAGAAGATCCTATCAGATATTTGGTCACCTTTATGGCATTTTTACAAATGTTAGTGGTTCCAACTAAATGTCTTTTTTCATATTTGGATTTACAGGTTTCTGTTGTGACTTTGTTTTATTGCTGATGCATGATGGCTTTCATGTGTAGTGGCAAGATGGTGGCGCCAACTACCATTGCATCACAGTATATAGCACAGGGATGGAGGGGTGCAGTTGTTCTTTCATTTATATGGTTCTTGTATCGGTGGAAGACAAATGTGTTTAGTCGAGCATTGACTGCTCGCAGTTTGTCACTGGCTGATAAAGAAAGGGTATTAACTCTTGATAAAGTTTCTTCTGTTGGCCTATTTGTTATTGGACTAATGGCTTTAGCTGAGGCATGTGGAGTGGCTGTGCAGTCCATCTTAACTGTGGGTGGCATAGGAGGTGAGTGCTACTGCTAATGGCACATGCTCTTTCATTTAGTTAATTATTGGTGATCTGAAAAGCTTCTGTAAAGAAGAATTTTATGGCTTATAACTATAATCTTTATCTACCTGACAAGTAATTCAAGTTATATTAACTTAGGGGTCCTCTCTTATTGTAATCCTACACAGGAGTGGCCACTGCTTTTGCTGCCAGGGACATACTTGGGAATGTGCTGAGTGGGTTTTCTATGCAATTCTCAAAGCCATTTTCACTCGGAGATACAATAAAAGTGCGTTGGATAAGTCTTTTCTTGTTTGTTGATCCAAGTTCATCTGTTCTGATGGATGAAAGATTTTTTTCAAGCAAAGTTTGCTGCAGTCTTATTAAGAAAATAGTGAATGATTTGTTGACCATATTTGATGGCCTTTTGATCTACTTTTCATATTCTGATTTTATTTCCAGTAGCCCACCAATTTTGCATCCTCAACTACATAATGACCCATAATATTCTTATTTGATAGTGTTCCTACTAACAACTCTGGTAATTATCATGATCACCTCAACTTCAATTTTTTGTCATCCAAAATGGTTAACTAAGCTTCCACTTCAATTTCAACTATTTCTTTTGTGAAAAAAATGGGAGGGAAGCTATAGATTAAAAGCATTCCTTGGTTAGTCTTTTGCTAACCTTTAAAGTTGAATTATGTTTGTAAGTGTTATTTAGTTGTCTTTTCTGTGGTAATTCATTGGAATCTTATACTGTAGGCTGGATCTATCGAAGGCCAAGTAGTTGAAATGGGACTTACTACCACAATATTACTGAATGCTGAGAAATTTCCCGTCATAGTTCCAAATTCATTATTTTCCAGTCAGGTAGGCTCCTTTTCCCCAGCATTTTTTTTGTCATATTTCATGTATATCATGGTTTATGTGTTCTACCCTTCTACTTCATGATCCTACTTTCTGTATGGCAAGTGCTTATGAATAGAACCATTTTGCTAATGCCTTGATGCTAGGGGATAGTACTTGTAGTGACTAATCAAATTTTCTGGTAACAGAAAATGAATGTTTGCTAGTCCACAGGCTTGTTTACCCTTTTATCGCCATTTCTTTTGCAAAAGCAATGATATTTGATGATTCAGTAACCTTAGCTTTAAAGATGTTATTTACTTCTTTGGCCAAAGCTTCTCACTTCAAGCAAAATATTTTAGGGAATGTTTTTGCCCGCCCGAAGCTCCAACAATATGGCAAAAAATTTACGCAGTTAGAATGGGCATGTCCTTTCTGCTTGGTTTACTTCTTTGCACAAAAAATAATTTTGCATAATAGTGCACTGAGATCCCTGTTGGGTTTTTATTCAAATAGCATCACTGATCCACATTCTTTGGTATGTTGCTAGTAATATTAGCTATTAAAAAACTTTGGTGCCTACCACTTTGTAGGTAATTGTGAACAAATCTCGTGCCCAATGGCGTGCTATGATCACTAAAGTTCCTGTAAATACTGAAGACCTGGATAAGATCCCTCAGGTATCAAATGACATAAAAAACATGCTACAGTCAAACCCAAAAGTTTTCTTGGGAAAGGAGGCCCCATACTGTTATTTGTCTAGGATTGAAAGCTCTTTTGCAGAATTGACTATTGGATGCAATCTCAAATACATGGTAGGTTCTCCATCTCGACCCTCTCCATTTGACAATACTTTTAGCATTGATAGAATGTACCTTGTAATTTACCTTTATTTAAGGTGGTGTTTGCTTAATTATGATGAATTTATCAAATTCTGCATATCTTATCTTAGCATGTAATAATCATCTAGCATATCATAACATGTAAGACTATCTTTTGCTTATAGTTAGCCAGTTTAAGGGACATTGATCAGAAAAGGAAACATAAGAACTACACTATCCTCTTTGGAGTTGACGCTACTATATGTAAACTTTAAAAACAACAACACTGATTCATAATTGTTATGGTTAATCCAAGATCTTATAAACTCAAATAACAATTTCACCAGATACATATTAAGTAAGCTTTGTAAGTCCGGGAAGGTTCTTATTAGGCTGGCCTCTGAAAATTGAGTGAATATGATATATCCCAAAAATCTTGTGTGTATATATTATGTATCTTTTCAGTACATAGTTATGTAATTGCAGTCCTGTGCTTGAAATCTGTTATGAATGCTCAAAGCTTGGATGTATCTTTGTTTCTATAATTTCATGGGGTGAGCTTGCATTCTAGTTTTTCCATTCCTGCTGTAATACATTCTAATTGCAGAGTAAAGATGAACGGTACTCCACAGAACAAGACATTCTTTTGCAGTCAGTTCGGATACTAAAGGAACATGGTGCTACACTGGGTAGCACCTGGCAGGATATAACCACTCGGTGATGTTGCAGATAAATGATATCCCTTGTACTAAATGTTGCCCATCGTGCTTTGCAAAAACTTGAATTGAGAGTCGTCATAATGTAAAGGTCAACTTTATGCTAGTTTGAGTCTACAGATTTTTGGCCTTCTCAAATCAACCGTCTTGTGTCTTGTGCATATGAAACAAGGTTGGTTGGAAAAAAGAAGAAGAAATCTGGCGGAAGAAGGGAAAAGAAAAGGCAGTTTCGTTTGAAATTTATAGATCATTGTGTCCCGAATGATGTTCCAAATATTCACTGAGATGATATTCTGTGCGGTATGAAAAGCCATTAAACCGTTGCGCTTTTTAGATTGGCTGTTTACTAACAAAGTATAAATGAAACAAATAGTTGCGAGGCTGAATACATGGATGTCGAGTTTGGTGAATGCTACAGTTGCTTTTGGGCAATTTAATCCGTCTTTTGAACACAGTCAAGTTTAATGAATCCTACTGCTACTTTTTGACACTTTAATCCGTCTTTTTATACAGAGGACATGCTTCTTAACGTCATCTTGCATTTTGTTACCTTCTGATTGCAGCTGCAATAAGATTGTTTGTTGAAACTGTGATTGACTTCTAGTAGCAAAGGTTCTGTATTTATTACGTCTGCGTACACGCAAAAGCATTTATGTGACGCTATGGTTGGTTAGTCAAAGCTTCCGAATAAACAGATGTTCCTTGAAGTGGAAAATCCAAGTTCTTCACATGGATTTGAGAGGCAAACGTAATTTAAAAGAAAATGTTTTGGAGAGATTCCTCAATTGTTCTAGTTGCGGCGCCTATCCCATCTTCTTCATAATACCTTGTACACATGTCCTTTCACCAAATCCTGGTGGCAAGGCTTCAGGTTCATGAATAGTTCAACCGTGTTTTCTTAATCGATGGATGTCATATATAAAATTTTTGTACAAATAATATAAAATAAAATATATTTGTTGGAGTTAAAAAAAATAGAATAAGATATTCAAAAGAATTAAAATAAAATTTACTGAATTTTAAAACTATGAGTTGAAAATGACTTTGGTGGCTGTTGTTGTCATTTGGACAAATGGTTATTAGGCTGCATTCTGAATGTGAGCCATCATGCTTCAGTAATTGGAGAAGTAAAATGTAAAAACTCGACTTTTTTTTTTTTTTTTTTTGGATAAGCCATCATTATCAACAGCCAAAACTTTAAATGGAGTACAAACCAAATAAGTCCATTCAAATTATGTTTAGTTCAGATTTAATTTATTTATTCACAAACTCTTCACCAGTTTAAACAAATTTAAAACATATAAATTATAAATTAAAATTAAGTTAATTACTATAAAAATTATATATAATATAAATATATACAAACCATTAATATATTAAAACTATGGAAAATGATTCCTGTCGCTAACAGCGACAGGAACAGTTGTGTCCCTGGAGGGGGTAAAGACCATTTTGCCCCCTTTTGTTTTATTTTTTTTTTTTTCATTTCATTATTAAAAAAAAAAATTTTACAAGTTACGGGTGTTTAAAATTTTACACGACGGGTTCACCCGTGTGCAATTAGGTTTTAGATTCAAAAAAAAAATTTTCCTAAAAGAAAAAAATTTTTTTACAGACTACAGATGTTTAAATCCT